>CABHPQ010161836.1:3350-43927 GCA_902168405.1 Peromyscus aztecus | reverse complement strand
GTCTCTGTGAGGTCATGGCCAGCCTGGGCTGCATATTAACTTCCAGCACAGCAAGGACTATGTAGGGAGAGTATATCTCACTAGACAAAACCAGATTTTCATCTATTTCTTCATTCACAAGTGTTCGTGTGCCCTTCTCAATGCTCATGTTCTAAGAGATGTTAGATCTTCCCTTCCTTAAGGGCTCGTCTGAGAGCCGCAGCCCAGGTGGGGCTCTGAAGCTGTGCTTCAGAAGAAGAGCTGGATATAAATCTTACTCAGCTTTTCACATAATGCAAGCGCTACTGTTTTTAGCTGCCAAGTACATTTGGTCAGACCATCAACTGACTAGAGTGCTTTCTGCTGACCAGCATCAAACCCCTGGGCTGTGGCTCTGACCAGATCCCCAAGGATGCTTGTTTCTAGGCAATATAGGCCTTGTGACCCTCCTCAGACCATTTGAGCAGGACTGTCACAGGAGGAGCTACAAGGAAGAACCCGATTTTGAATACTAAGAATAACAGAGTTAGAAATCTGTGAAAATTGATGCTAGTAATCCTGTCTTCCATGCTTGCTTTCAGTAGGAAGTAATAACACCAGATGTGGTGGGGGCAGGAGAAAAAGAGGGAGGGAGGGAGGGAGGGAGGGAGAGAGAGAGAGAGAGAGAGAGAGAGAGAGAGAGAGAGAGAGAAAGGTGGGGGTAGTGAGTGCTGCTTCTAGTTCTGAGGTTCTAAACACCAGCAACAGTCCTCAGGGGTGGTAGCTGATGAAAGATTCTGGGCAGGGGAGCTGCCTCCTCAACTCCATGTGACATTTCACCATCTGGAGCTCAGAGCTGCACTGCTCCTGCCCGGGGCTCAGAATGTACCTTATGTAAACAGTTCCTCAACCTCTGGCCCCAGGTCTTCATCTTCCATCAGCAATGCCCTCAACTTATGCTCCTGAGAAATGTAGGCACACCAGGGTGTGGAGGAGTTCATCTCCAGGGAGACACCACCTCTTGGGGGTGGGGGAAACCTTGGGTATAGAATTCCTGTCTGCCAAGTAAGCAATCATTTATATAATTAAACAAACTCTTTCATTGTTAATTGTGCGTACAGTCTTTGCTGTATATTTGCATAACACACTTTCAAGAACAAAGCAGTCATTTGTCCCAAATCTACTTCCATGTCTTCCTGGAGGGAAAAAAAATTAGTTGTCAGGTCTGAAATGACAGCCCCCATGCCCTTCCCCCAAACCCCCCAGCTTTTCCTCTCCTAAAATCCGGGTGCCAAGCTTCAGTCCAAGCTCCAGCTCAAGGGGGCTGGTGTCACTCGGTTTAAGAAGTTCTTTGAGGTTTATGCCATATGAACCGGAACTGGGCCTGCAAGGATGGGAGGGCACTCGGCTTTCTGTTCCATTTTATCCAGCGATCGGTGCACTGTGCCTGTGAAGATCATAAATACCCAGTGGGGTTGTAAGTTGCAAATTTAAGACTGAAACATAGTAAAATGCCAAGGGAAAAAAAAAAACAGAAATGTAGGGAACTCCAGCAGAGGCAAGAGTTGGCTTAATCTGTTATGTAGCGGTTTCAGAACCCTGTGACTTGAAGGACAGTTTGGGGCTTTCTTGAGGCGTCCTTGTCCTCTTCCCCACCTCCTCACACCGTTGCCAAATAACAGCTGCAATCTCTCTAGGCCACTGTCACCGTCAGTCCTTACTACAGCCCTCTACTTAGTTTGATTGCTCTTGCGTTTGGTCTGGTTGCAGAACCAGCCCTACTGATGTGTCTACTTTTGATTTGATATTAATAGCATAAATGGGCTTTGAATTACTATGTGACATGCTATATGTCTCATGGCAGTCTAAATAGTGGTTTTTTTCTATGATGAAAAGAAACGGATATTTAAAAGGTAGATCCATGATACCACAGTTAAGATTATGTTGGGTTCAATCAGTAATGTGCCTGCTGTGCAAGTGTTGAGTACCTGAGTTTGGATCTCCAGCACCCACACAAAAAGTCAGGCTTAAATAAGTAAAGCCTCCAGTGTCAGGACTGGGTTACATCTTGTTGCATCATTGTCCAAAGAGGTTCCATGGACAACCCCCCACCACTACCAGAAAAAAGAAAAATCTCAGACTATTTTCAGGGCTGTTGGGCTATTTCCACAACCTGAGTGTCACCTCTGGTTTTGAAGCCTAAAGGTGTTTGGTGACCTAGGCAACTGAGAAGAAAACAGATGACAATATGGTGAGGATGGTGGACCAAAACTGTAGAACGTGTGTATATGGGCCCGATGGTATTGTAAACACCAGCTCAGAACTGCTTTCTTTGGGGATTGTCTCAGGCAAGCATTAAACCCCTGTTCCCTTAAAGCAATGCTCTGGTCCTTTCTCAGCACACAACCCCGTACTGCATGTGTGTGGACAGATGAAACGGCTCAGGACTGAAGACACTCTTCTGGACCTCAGCTGGCCACATCCAACAAAATGATCACTTTTCTCAGCTTTGTTTCCACAGCTTACAGCATTCACGGTATTGTGGTTGGAGCCATTTTCAGTCATAGCTTCTTTTCCCTGAGGCTGAGCACTTCATGGACACATTGGAGTTTGATCGTCTTAGGAGACAAGGAGGTAACCTGGGCAAGAGGAGTTGGGTTGGTGCATGAAAGTCACATAACACAAAAAGCAGGTTAGTCCTTATGCGGGACAGCAGGAAACGGGGTAGGAAAGAAATTCTGTTTAGTCAGTGGTTTCGATTTCAATAATCTGAAGTTTGGATTTTGGGAGGAAGAGACTCTCAAAGGACAGGCTCTGCAGGTGCCTGGCTAAGAAAATGGGGAGCAGAGTACATCCAGTCAAGAAGGAAAATGGTGTGGACCACAGAAACCCGAGCTCTGTCCCTCCCTCAGGATGGCCGAGGGGCTGTGAGTGCGCAGGAAAAGTGTGCTGCTGTGGGCTCAGATACTGAAGAAGGAAGAGGTTTCGGCTAGGGGAGAATTATGAGTCTACGATGAAGAAGAAGGGATTGAGACTACAGAGGTACACGTCAAATGCCGCAACCGGGCGGGGGCGGGGGCTGTTCTGGCTACACAGTCTGGAAGTAGCACTGGGTATCTAGGGAAAACTAGTTCCAAAAAATGGGCTGCATTTTTTTTTACCTTCTCTTGCCCATGTACCACCAATCTTCTCCCTTGAATTTTTCGTGTTTTTCTTCCCGCGGCCAGTTTAGGTCAGATAGTAGCACTACAAATAATACAAATAGATGAGCATGTTTCTCTGAAATATCTTTCCTATTTAGGAGTTAGTTAATATCGATTAAAAATAATTATTACCTTAATTCTAGTAGAGATATGTTATAAATACATTTAGGTAAATGATACATAGGCAATATAGGTATCACAGAAAAGTCAGACTGGAGTATAGTTGTTAGGCCAATTTAAAATGGGGTCAGGAGGCCTTCGTTGTCAGATCTCAGATGCACAGCTGAGCCTTTGAACGGGGCTACAGATAAATGTGCCCCGCAGATGGAGCTAACTTTAGACTAGGCTCTGCTGACCATCTTGAGCAGTGGTTCTCAGCCTTCGTGATGCTGCGACCCTTTAATACAGTGTCCTGGTGACCCCCAACCGTAAAACTATTTCATAGCTACTTCGCAACTGTAATTTTGCTAGTGTTATGAATTGTAATGTAAATATCTGATATGCGACTCCCCATGGGGGTTGCAGCCAAAGGTTGGGCACCACTGATCTAGATGTACAACAGAATACTAGTCCCATGCTGCCCAAAGACTGAGACCACATCCAATCTTTCTTGTAAGCCAACTTAACCTTTGCCAGTACCAATCATAATCCTTGACTAATAAGTAATGTAATTTCTGATCTCTCTTACAATTTAATCTATTATAGCCACCATTTTAAATTTATTCATTCAAAATCTCATATACACATATAAAGAACGTTGATCACGTTAATCTCTTATCTCCTTTTGCTCCCACCCAGCCCTCCATCTTCTGCCCAGTAAGGGCCCCCTCCTACTTTCATGTTTACTTGTTTCTGTTTTTTGTAAGCCGCTGTGTTTAATTACGGTGGTCTGCATGGACATGGGTAGGGGGGCTGCTTATTTGTACTTAAGCAAAGGCAATTTACCAGTGGGCCAAGCCACTGATGAGCATTCCTCCTCCTGCCCCCAGCAACCATTCCCTGCCTATAGCCCCTTAGGGAGGAGTGAGCCTCCTAAGCTCTTCCCCAGTCCCTGATGGGACACTGACACCCCAGTGGGGTACTTCCTGGCCCAGTCAGGAAACCACAGCTGCAGTAACCGTTTTATGAAGTCTGGAAGGACATTTTCAAGACTTCCGGATCTGTGTTTTCCTAGATTTCAATCTAATGAGTCCCAAATTATATTAGTTTGCTTTCTACTGCTGTGATAAATCATGTGAATGAAAGCAGCTTGAGGAGGGAAGGGCTTAATCGGCTTTCCGGTTAGGGTCCCTCATCAGGGGAAGTCAAGACAGGAACTCAGGGTGGGAACCTGGAGGCAGGAACTGAAGCAGGGACCATGGAGGAGTGCTGCTGCTGTCTCACTCCCTATGAGCTGCTCAGCCTGCCTTCTTACACAACCCAGGACTGCCTGCCCAGGGGGGCATCACCCTCAGTGAACCGGGCCCTCCACATTAATATTAAACAAGAAAATACCCCCACGGACTCACCTTTGGAATAGTATAATGGAAGGATTTTCTCAGTTGAAGTTCCCTCTTCCCAGATAACCCTGACTTGTGTCAAGTTGAGAAAAAAAAAAAAATCTAACCAAGACACATCTTTCTTTGGTCTGTACGTTGTTGCCTTGCTCTAGACTAACATAGATATTACAGATAATTTCACCATTGAGTACATAATAGATGTTGAGCACCATTCAAAGTCTACACAGGTGTTAACTGTGTGTTAACTATAATCCTCATCAAAACACTGTGTGTGATTTGGTGTGTGAAAGACCAAATGTACTGGACAATCGAGATAATCTTATTTGAGCAAATAGTAATAAGGAAAACATTTGTTAACAAGGACACTTCGAAGAACAGGAAGGAGCTTACAGTTTTATGATGGCAGATAAATAAAGGAGCAGGAGGAAGGATGGAGACATCTCATGATGTGGGAAAAGTGGGTCCATGAGATCAATGGTGGCTTTCTCATCAGTGGTGATCTGAATGAGAATGTCCCCCACATGCTCATGTGTTTGAAAGCTCGGTCAGGTGGAAGTGCTGTTTGGCGAGGTTTCAGATGTATGGCCCTGGTGGAGTATGTCCCTGGAGTTGGGCTTAGACTCATGCCATTCCCAGTTGCTCTCTCTGCTTCATGATTTTAAGGTAAAAGACGTGTGAGCCTGAGCTTCCTGTTCCTGCTACTAGCTGCTACGCTTCCCTCCCATGACAGACTCTTAGCCCTCAGGAACTGTAAGCCCAAATAAACTCTGTCTTCTATAAGTTGGTGTTTTCTCAAACAATAGAAAAGGAACAAATACACTACTTCAGGTATGTAAGCTATGACAACCAAGGTGGACAAAAATCAGTGTTTACTGGGGCTACCCCTGAGGTCAGTGTCTTCTGATTCCATTGGCTCACAGACTCAAAGAAGGAAATTCATGGACAGTAGTAAGATGAGTTTAGACAAGAATTTATAGGTTTATGGGTGAAAAGAAAGAAGATAAAGCAACAAATACTCTCAACCGCTGAGCCATCTCCCTAGACCCAACTTAAAAGTTCTTAAGAGGCCATCCAATGATACATTTTTGGTGTTAACAATGACACACCACCAAGATCAAAACAATAAGAAAACTAAGATTGCCTTCTGAGAAATCTACTCTAAGTGGTTTAAAACAAAACAAGACAAGAACTCTAAATCTAAACCAATCACCCAAACAAGCAGATATCAAAGGAACGGTGTCCACTTAGGTTAGAGGTTATTCTCAAAGCATTAAGTAGAACACTGGCTATTTCCTTAACTTGCTGACTTTGTGAGAATAAATGTGTGGGCGATGCAGAACCGCAGAGTTTGTGAGCACCCTAAACTCCAGCTGGACTGCCCTGTGTGCAGTCTCATGAAGCTAGTCTGGAGTGTGCTGTTCAATAAGTAAAACTCTAAGCAGCACTATTATTCTTCACTTAGAGAGATTATATAAATGAAAAAATCAGTCCTATTTGGAGTAGAGAAAATGGAAAGGCTAAATGAAAAGTTGCTAATATTCATCAAGGCATTGTCAGGCAGAGAATGCAGACTGATAAAAATGGCCTGGGAAGGTGAGAGCTCCCAGTCTCAGCCTGAGGCCATTAACCGTGTGAATTGTGTAACTAATGTTCCTATTCTAATTCAGTGCTTATTAAGCAATACTGTAATTCTAATTTGGCTTCCTGTGGCTGTCAGGGAAACAAATCTTGGATGTCTCCAGAATGTATTGTCTGTACTAACCATGACAAAATCGAGCTGCGAGCCTGCAGTTAGCCATCTCTTTTCAGATATTAACTATTCTACCTTGGAAACTCAGAGACTGAAAAATAAAGCAGTAACTTGGCAAAACTATATTTCAGAAATATATCTCAGATTTTAGGGAGGAGATGGGAATTAAGAAATAAATACATGACAGAGCTCAGGCAAATAAGATAAATAAGGTGAGATTTTCTAGTCTGGAGGACCTAAATTAGGAGTGTGTAGGGCTATGAGAATGTGGACTTGAAGAGGAATATTTCTCTGCACTCTTGTTAGTAATAAGTATTGTTTTTGAAACCTGCTAATTCTATAGCTGAGCAATATTATTTCTTTATTTAGGATTTAACACATATTATTACTGATTACAGTTGGGAAATTATTTGCCTAGCCTTTATGTTTAATCATTGATTGACATTTTATTTGATCTTTTATTTTTTTGGTGCTGGTGGTTTAACATAATGTTGCTCATGGAAAGATTGTATTTCACAATGAGCCACAGCTTAGTCCCTTGTTTAATTTTTTTGAATTGAATTATTTTTTTTCATAGATGTTTTTAGCCCTTAAATTTAAAGAAATTCAAACTATTGAGAATAACCAGTAGTGGCGATGAGAGCATTTAAACATTGCAAAGCTGAAGGGAACCCACTGAAATGCAAAGCAATCCTATTTTACTTTAACGGAATGCATTAACATTGCTTTGTCCTTCAGTTTTGATTTACAGAAAGCTGCCTGGGAGACAGAATTTACTGACTCAACATAGACCAAAGTACTTGTGCACTTAGAGTAAAAAAAACAACAAAAAAACTAAGGAGTTGAAATCCTCTCAAATTGAATCAGTTTTAAGATTTTTGTTTGTATGTTTTTACGACTATTAAATGAAAGTAGGAAAACCATCTATAATCAATCCACTGCAATATTTTTCTTCCTTGTGTTTATTTATTGCATAATAAGCAAAGATAATAGCAATAAAGGACATTTTCTTTTTTAAAAAAAGAAAATTAAAATGCCCATAATTCCATCCACCTTATTTTAATTTTTAAAAGCTTGGGTCTTTGTGCTTGTGTAGTTCATATACCTGATAACCTGCCTAACATCTGGAAATTCACTTAGTGGATATCTTCTCTCTCAAGTGCCTACTTCTTCGAAGCTGTGGGATTTTCTGGAGCAGTAATAGCTGCTATTCCATTAACACTAAAGTGGGACGATGAACAGTTTCTTTCCACGGACCAAAGATTTTTATCACCCAAATTTAAATTTGAAAGATGTACACATAACCTCTTCTAATCACATTATAAATCACTTTGCCCTTAGCAATTTCTCTTTTCCCATTGCTTTCAAATACTTATTAGTATGAAAGTAACGATGTATCCACTGTAACATTTTGGAAGAGCCTAGAATCAGGCCTGGGCTTTTATCTTAGTCCTGTAACTTTTAAGTCCCACATTCACAGCAATCCTGGTGAACTTTAGTTTTGTCTTCTTTTTGATTGATTGATTGGTTGGTTGGTTGGTTGATTGATTGATTTATCTGAGACAGGGTTTCTCTGTGTAGCCCTAGCTGTCTTGGAACTTGCTCTGTATACCAGGCTGGCCTTGAACTCATAGATCTACCTACCTCTGCCTCCCAAGTGCTGGGATTATAGGCATGAGCCACCACTGTTGTGCCCAGAGTCCTCCAAAGACCACCAAGAGACTGAATCCGATGCAAAAGCAAAGAGTCTTTTTTACTGCGAGTTAACTAGGGACTCTCCGTCCATCTGATGCAGCAGCAGAGCAGGAGAGACCCAGATTCAGCAATGGGGGAGGGTTTTTAAAGCAAGGGAGCTTGGGGTCTACAGACTACAGAGGAACAGACTCAGGATTGGTTTATGCGAGTGGCAATCATGTTAGTAACTTTTAATTGGCTAAGGTTAGTTGGGGGGTTACAGTTATCCACTTTTGGGCAGACCTGGACAAGTCCCAGGCTTTGTCCTTGAGCTGCAATGGAGGCTGGCTGGCCTAGCATGTACTGAATGTGGAGGCTGACTCAGTGACCCAGGCTCTGTCCTTGAGCTGCCATGGAGGCTGGCTGGCCTACCACGGTCACATTGACCCATTCATGTAGCTCTAAGTTGGTGAGGGGTCCCAGACAGTAAACAACTGGCTGAACCTTGAGCAGTCAGAGTAAGGGCAGAAAGGGAGCTACTGCAAGGACTGTCTTTTGTTCATGGCCCTCCCAGAAACTGCTTGCTCAAGTCTCAGGAAACTGAAATTGAGGCCTGATCACTGAGAGAAGACTGACAGCCTATTATGGTGTCTGCTTGGTCCTTTCACTACCACCTGGCTAGTTTTGTCTTCTACAAATAGAAAAGTTCCATGTTTTTTCTATGGATTAGACAGTGACAAATCATATTTTATGAGTTCAGCAAATGTTAAGTTATTTTAATCTGTGAGTTGTTTTTTTAATACATTATTTCTTGATATTGACCTGTGAATTGACCTTGGATGCCAAAAGATTAATATAGAAAAATTCATACACATTTTAGCTTTCCTGAGCACTCATGAAATGACTATCATCAATATCCAAAATGTTTTTACCTTCTTATTTTTCTAGTATTGCCTCCATCTCCTAGGATTGCAGATCAACTGCAAAGACCAGAAGATGAAAGAAGAAAAAAAAACAAGTAAGAGAGAGAGAGAGAGAGAGAGAGAGAGAGAGAGAGAGAGAGAGAAAGTAAAGGCTTTGTAATAAGCAAAGAGTAGTTTTTAAAATTATAAAAATTCTTTGAAACTATCAGTGCATTACTAATCATCTCTAAGCTTTCTTAGTCTTCTCATTTGTGTGTGTTGCTGCTTTCTAGCTCTGTGATGTCTCCACAATGGATATAGCTTGAAAAAGTCTGGAGCTATATTTATTATTGCCCATCTCATAAAAACCACAGCTCTCATCTTCTAGGAAATAGGAGATAGTTTGTTCTGGAGCCATTTTGAGTTAGCATGGCCTGGGAACAGAGGTTTACGTTACCCCAAATTCCGTGTCCCAATGTGGAAGCAGTTTTATGAAGTTTTTATAGTTTTATAGAACAACACCAACAAAATCATAAATCAAAGCAAGTTTAAAATACATTGGTGGGTACTTTAGAGAGGGAGAAATATCAAGATGGGGTAACTTTTATTTAGGCCTAAAATGTTATCTGACATTCTTAGCTCTTGGTTGGTGAAAACTAGTGTTTTGCTAAGTTAACAGCTTCTTCTTCTTCTTCTTCTTCTCCTCCTCCTCCTCCTCCTCCTCCTTCTTCTTCTAGTGTTTTCGAGACTGCTTTTCTCTGTGTTGTTTTAGTGCCTGTCCTGGATCTTGATCTGTAGACCAGGCTGGCCTCGAACTCATAGAGATCCGCCTGGCTCTGCCTCCCAAGTGCTGGGATTAAAGGCATGCACCACCACTGCTCAGCAAGTTAACAGCTTCTAAGAGGCTTTATATTTACTATCATGAAGTGTTAGTTCAGATGCACAGTGGGGCAAGGAATGGCTCTTCCAAAAGGCTAAAACTAGCCCAAGATAAGTAATTAGCCCATAAACCTACAAAAGTCCAATCTCCCCACAGAACTGAAATTCTGCTTGGTCCATCCATCTCTGGAGTCACAGAAACTCCTTCCAGGGGTTGTTTGTTGTTGTTGTTGACAGCCAGACAACAGCCTCTTTTCAGGAATTTTCATTCCTAGAGGGATGAGAAAGAACATCCAATATTATTTGCAAACAAAGTTACAGCAGTCTGTGGATTTGGTTCTTATTGCTGCTAGTGAAGCAGGTGCCTTTGCTGAAAAGTGTTGACTCTTCACTTGGCTCCATAAGGGAACTGTCTTAGTTAGGGTTACTATCGCTGTTATGAAACACCATAACCAAAGCAACCTGAGAAAGAACAGGTTTGTTATGCTTATGCTTCTTCTTCACTGTTCATCATCAAGGAAGTCAGGACAGGAACTTAAACATGGCAGAGACCTGGAGGCAGGAGCTAATGCAGAGGCCATGGAGGGGTGCTGATCACTGACTTGCTCCTCCTGGCTTGGTTGGCCCGCTTTCCTATAGAACCCAGGATCACCAACCCAGGGATGGTGCCATCCCCAACGTGCCGGGCTTTCCCACATCAGTCAGTAATTAAGAAAATTCCCTACAACCAGATCTTATAGAGGCACTTTCTTAATTGAGTTTCCTTCCTCTCAGATGATTTTAGCATATGTCAAGTTGGCATAAAACTAAGCCAGTACAAGATCTAAAAGCAGAATGAAAACCTGGCATCTCCACTTTCCCTTTTCAGTCTCCTCTACTTTGGTTGAAGGCCCGGGGATCAGTCATCATCCTAACTGCAGTCACCTTGTGTTGCTGACATCTCCCTTTGGCCTCCTCTTAGCTATCCAATCCTTGTGAACTCTGTCAAAAAGAAGTCAGAGGAGACACATAGAATGTACAGTAGATCACAGGGTGGGACGCTCTCTAAGGGGTTATTATAAAGTGGCACACTTAAGGGATCAGAGTGGGCAATAGCCAGGGAGACGATTGTGAAGCCAAACACGTGACCAGGAATAAAGTCCCGTAGTTTCAGTTTTTCAGTTTACAAACTGGTGACTATGAAGGAGTTCATTCATAATGACTTTAAACCAGCTAATACCTGATTTGCTAACTCCCTTATGCTTGGATTCCCAACAAAACAAGCCGTGGAGAACAGAGCATATCCTGGACAAGGATCATTATTTCTGGAGGCAAGGCTGTGCCCTGGGAGGAGAAGAGATCACTTTGTAGGAATTAGATTGATTCACTCAATTGATGACAGTGACAAAAAGCTTTAGCAGAGTCAACCACCTTGCAGAACAGAAGGATCACAATGGCCAGCCAGACCAGACCTTGACCCAGTGTCATGAGTGCACATGTTAGAAACACAGACTGACATGTTTGTGTGTAACTGATTTTTCTTTGGGGTGCCGGCTCACAAAAAATCACACAGAAAAAAAAAACATACACAAAGACGTATTATTAACTATGAAAGCACAACCTATAGCTTAGGCTTGTCCCGCTAGCTTATATAACTTAAATTAACCCATTTATATCAATCTACACGTTGCCTCATGACTTTTTACCTCTCTTCCACCTTGGACCTCCTGTTTTCTCTCTGTGTCCATGTCCCCTTTTGGTATCTCTCCTGCATCTAAATTCATCTCCTCTTCCTCTCTCTCTCTGCCTGGAAGTCCCACCTAACCTCTTCCTGCCTAGGTATTGGCCATTCAGCTCTTTATTAAACCATTCAGAAGGTGCCTTGGCAAAGACACATCTTCATAGTGTACAAAAAGGTTATTCCACAATATTTGTGTCTTTCCCCAATGTCAAAATTGATTGGATAACAAATTCAAAAGCTGCATTCCTCTTCTTGACAGTTTGCCAAGTACTCCTGATTTCCCATGATAGATGGCCAAGGGAAACTATCTTAACCACTAATACTAACTCTCAGATCACATATAACATACATTATATATTAAATATATGTAGGTTACAAAATGGAGGACTGGAGAGGCCACACAGAGTTCAAGGAGTTTGAATGAGGCCCAACTAGAGGCAAGCCGAAATCTGAGAGCGATGCAAAGAAAACCTTTGAGAGAGTAGCACAATGAACCTGGGAAGAGGTCAGCTGAAGGCACTGTTGCAGTCAAGCCACAGCATTAGAGCTGAGATGAGAAGCAAGGTGCAGGGCCGTGCTGATTATAAAGGCAAATGCAGGGCAAGACTCATATGGATGAATGGGTTGACAGGACAGTCATTTAAATAGGTTGTATCAACAGTAAGCATCAAGCTCAGCTGAAGCCCCTTGGGCAGTTGACAGTTCTCTGTCTGTCTGTCCCTTGGCTTGCATACCAGGTAGATGACAAGTCAGTGGGAGCCACTGCCATTATATTAGGCGCTCTCCTACTTAGGAGGTCTGTCCTTGGTTTGTTGTGTTTGGTAAGTTCTCTCACCTTGTATGATTTTTAATAAGCTTATATGGCCCTAATTTACTTGGACAAATCTGTATGGTGGCATCCTTTTTTCTTTTAGGAATAAGTTATTTATTGTTTTGGGTCTCATGGGTGGTACAGATGGTGTTAGTTGCATTCATACCAGGACGCAAAGTCATCTTGCTTTTGCATTTTCACTCAAAATGCAGTCAAATGTTTCTTATAAGATAGAGTCTATAGGGCAAGGCACAGCCTGAAACAAAATGTCTGTTTTGCACAATATAGAATAACTTAGAGCACAACGCAGCTTGATTTCAACAGCTTCTTCTCATTAATGTCATTAATATCCTACAGCTAGCTCTTTCAGGGTTGAAACGTTTGCTTCCTTCGGTCTCCACCATAATTCTCAGTTTTAGTCTGCAGGGTTCCTGAAGAACTCGACTCAGCTGTCTATCAGAAGCCACTGAGACAGGAGTCCAAGGAAGTCTCTGACTATTGAGAAATTGAGACATCCTTTTGCAATGAAAATGTGAAAAGTCTATTAGCAGTCATTGATGTAATCAACTAGGAGACAAAACTATTCTACTGATAAAGAACAGGGTAATTTTACCATGTGGAAACCTGACAGATACTACTTCCATTGAATGTTCAAACTTATCACCAGAATGGGGCAAATAGACGCCAGGCACTTCCAACTAGAGACACGAATAATACAAGAGCGCTTTACACATCATTTTCCCCTCAAATGCACAATCTGTATCAGTATCATAAAGAAACACAGGATGACTCTAAAATGAGAACCATAATATAAAATGCTATGGGTATAGTTTAAAAAACATCAGTGTTATGAAGGACTAATGTATTGTTCCAGGTCAAAGGAGAAAAAACAGACATGAAAAATCATAGAGTGACCCTGGAGCTGTAGCTCAGTGCTAAGACTTTCCTAGCACATGGAAGGCTCTTGGTTCAAACTCCAGCACTCTAGAGAGAGTGATTGATCCTCAGTGAATGAAAATAAGGACATGACCACTCCTAGGTGTGGTTGAGGAGAAGGTTTTTATTATAGATATAAGGGAGAGAACAGCCAGAGGCATTTGGAAAAGTCCAGAGTAGAAAGAGAATGAAGCAGATTGAACATGGCCAGCAGACTCAACTGGGCCGTGAAAGGAGAGAGAGAAGGGAGAGTGAGAGAGGAAGAGGAGAGAGAGGGACAAGAGAGGAAACCAGGAGAGAGGAAGGAACCACCTCTTTGGCATCTGGCCAAAATGGCTGGATTATATAAGAACCAGAGTTGGGGGAAAGGAAGTAAAGCTCAGGGGATGGAGAGGTTTAGGGATTGGAGTGTGTGTGTGTGTATGTGTCTGTGTGTATGTGCACACCCATGTGTGTGAGTGTGTGAGTGAAGCACTGAGAGGAGCCATTTGTTCCTGGTTTCTTTGGGACCTAACAGTCAGACCATCATTTGTTTTTGTCATAAAACAAACAAACAAACAAAAAATTGGAACAATTGATAAAAGAGAATATTAAGTAATAATGTCAAGAGTTAAGCTTCAGCCGGGCGGTGGTGGTGCACGCCTTTAATCCAAGCACTCGGGAGGCAGAGCCAGGAGGATCTTTGTGAGTTCGAGGCCAGCCTGGTCTACCAAGTGAGTCCCAGTAAAGGCGCAAAGCTACACAGAGAAACCCTGTCTCGAAAAACCAAAAAAAAAAAAAAAGTAAGCTTCCTGATTTTTGTCATTTTACTTTGGTTACATAAGTGAATTCCCTTGCTAAGAAACATATTATATTAAGGAGGTAGAGGCAGGATGGGGGGATCAGGTATTCAAGGACAGCCTTGAGTGCACTATGAATTCAGGGCCAGCATGGGCTACATAAGATCCTGTCACAAAACAAATTAACCAAAACCAAAACCACAAAATCTGAACCACTACCATCACCACCACCAGTCACCCCAATAAGACCCCCAAAACAAAGCAAAACAACAACCACAACAACACTAAAATAAATAAAAACAATGAAAGGTACATCAAGGGACTGATGGATGAAGGACTGAAGGAGGCAGCATGTTTGAGGTCTTGGGGTTTGATCCTTGGGAATGATGTCTGTCTGTACCATTCTCTCAAATGGTTGGCTGACCAATCAACACCTTCTTTTTATCATTAGCTATGTTAATCTATTCAATAGAGTGTAATGAAAACCTCCTGGCTGAACAGAAATTCTGTTATTTATGTGTCCATCTACAAATGGATTCTGTGAAAAAACACAATTTAACTCTTTGGGTACAATCTTATTTACTCAACATTTAAACTTTTGTGAGATTGATAATCCAGCTTAGGTTCAAAAGCCATTTTATAGTAAAAACAAACTAGATTCATTGCTATTTATGATTAATCTGTTTCTTCAGCTATGTTACACCTGTAACCTTAACTACAAATGGTTCTACACTGCCTGTTCCAGGAAATGGCAACCACACCTTTGTTTCAAATGGTTATTATAACTATTTTGTTATGACCAACTTTTTATGACCAGTTTGCTATGGCCATGCTGCTATGACCACCTTGTTGTGATTACCTTGTTATGAGTACCTTGTTGTGACTACCTTGTTGTTTTGACCACCTTGCAACCGTGAGAGCCTAAGTTACAGTTTAAGTTAATTACTATGCCTTAGAGATCCATGAAACAAAAATTCCTCTGATCTGCAAGCCCCTTGCCTAAGGACAGCTAATTCTTGGATTGCTGGAGGCTGTTGTTTATGTGAAATAACAAGCCACATGTTTTCACTCTGCTAAAGAGGTTTGTATGACCCATCTGCACTGGTTGTGCTTGATCACATGTGGGTGGAAGGTACATAGGCAGGAAATACATCTTGCCCCCGATTGGACCTGGTGGGAAATGCAGTGAATTATGGATTTTCCTTCTTAAGCCCTTGCAAAACTTGATTGAGGCCATCTCCTGGGAACCCAGGTATAGACTTGGCCAGAGCCCATCTACCTGGCCAGTATTTAATAAAGCTTGATTCAAATTTGGCTTTAAACTATCATAGTGGTCTTATTCTCAACCAACTGGTGGGATTAACACAACCATGTCTTTGTTTTGGCAAGTTGTTATGGCCACCTTGTTATGCTTACGTCCTGCTTCTGTAACCCTGTCTACTTGCCTGCCAAATCTCCCATTTGGAAACCTCTACTCCTGAACTATAAAAAACCCTTATCTTCCCCTTGTCCAATGCTGATATCTTAAACACTACCTTAGGGAGAGACAGCCCATGTATATGAATAAAAAAGCTTGCTTTAATTTGGCCATGATGATTTGGGTTGGTGGTCTTTCTCTCCTCACATCTGTGGGCTTAACAAGATCACAAACTTGAGCACTCTGCACTGACAACTGGATAAATTGCTGTTTTACTTACAGCTGCATTTGAGTTCTGTGGATCTGCCATTTCCTGGACACAACAGCTATTTGAATTCTGTAATACCACGTTTTAGGAAACCTCTTCAGTATTGTTCTGCCCTGTAATTACTTCTTTTGAGTTTAGGCACCCTGCTGTTCTATTATTCCCCTGTGCCTACATTTGCAAATCTCCTTTGTGATAAACATCTGCACTTATCCTTACTTCCTCCTTCCTGTCTCAGAAGATGAAGTATCCCTCCTACTGCTCAAGCCTCTGAGGTTTGGCTTCTTCCAGTCCCGCCCTCTTCACCTACAGACTGAAATGATTGTTCCTGAGATAAAACAATGCATTAAATTCTCCAAATGCACTGGGGCCTTCTAAAATACTCTTTCTATTCATCTCTCCTGTACTTCCTCTCACTATAGAAGCACATCTCAAAATTCTCTTCTTACAGTTCTTAGCTTAGTTATTTTAACTCTAATCACATATGCTAACAGACCTAACCAAATTTATTATTGTGTTTCACAGGCTTCTCCAATTTATTTTATTAAAATTTTTTTTGATTCATTTTACATACCAACCACAGACTCCCCCTCTCATCCCTCCTCTCACTCTCCCCTCCCCCCTCCTTGTCTTTCCCTCTGGCCCACCCCGGATCCCCTTCTCCAAAAGGGTAAGTCCTCCCACTAGGGGGTGGACAGCAAAGCCTAGTACATTCAGTTGAGGTAGAATCAAGCCCTTTCCCCCTGCATCAAGGGTGAGCAAAGTATAACACCATAGGTAATGGGCTCCAGAAAGCTGGCTCATGCACCTGGGATTGTCCTGATCCCACTTCCAGGAGCCCCTCAAATAGACCGAGCTACACAACTGTCTCACGTATGCAGAGGGTCTACCGGTCCCATATAGGTTCCACAGATGTTGGTCTAAGGATTGTGAGTTCCTATGAACTTGGTTCAGTTGTCTCTGTACATTTATTTCCCCATCATGATCTTGACTCCCCTTGCTCATATAGTTCCTTTTCCCTCTCTTATACTGGGCTCCTGGGGCTCAGCCTGGTGTTTGGTTGTGGATTTCGGCATCTGCTTCCATCGGTTACTGGATGAAGGCTCTATGATGACAGGGTGTTTACCAATCTGATTACAGGGGTAAGCCAGTTTAGGTACCTTCTCCACTACTGCTAGTAGTCTAAGCTGGGGTCATCCTTGTGGATTACTGGGAACCAGGTTTCTTACTTACCCCATAATGTCTTTCTCTATCAAGATATCCCTTTCATTGCTCTCTCACTCTGTCTCTCCCCCATCTCGACCATCCCATTCCCTTCCCTCATGTTCTCACCCCCTATCCCCTTCCCTCTATTGCCCCCCTCATCCCCAGTTTATTCATCGAGATCTGCTCTGCTTCTCCTTCCCAAGGTGTTCCATTCATCCCTCAGGGTCCTCCTTGTTTGCTAGCTTCCCTGGAGCTGTGGGTTATAGTCTGAGTATCTTTTGCTTTACATCTAGTATCCACTTATGAGTGTTTGTCTTTCTGAGTCTGTGTTACCTCACTCAGGGTGATATTTTCTAGTTCCATCCATTTGCCTGCAAATTTCATGATGTCATTGTTTTTTTTACTACTGAGTAGTTCTCTGTTGTGTATATGTACCACATTTTCTTTATTCTTTGGTTGAGGGACATTTAGGTTGTTTCTAGGTTCTGGCTATTTTAATAATGCTACTATGAACATAGTTCAGCAAGTGTCCTTGTGGTCTGATTGAACATCCCTTGGGCATATGACCAAGAGTGGTATCTGTAGCCAGAAGTTTCTCCAGTCCTGCCTGGTCCCACAGTTGGGACGAATTTATCCCACCTGTGTCCTGCAGTCACTTGGTCCCAAGTAAACACACAGAGGCTCATATTACTTACAAACTGCATGGCCTATGGATCACGCGTCTTCTTAGCTAGTTCTTATAACTTAACTCAGCCCATTTCTATTAATCTATATGGTGTCACATGGCTGTATCTTAACTAGTCTGTGGGCATCTTTTTGCTCCTTGGGCGGTGGGTTGGCATCTCTCTTGACTCCACCTTTCTTCATCTTGTCTTCAGTTTGAATGTACCACCTAACCTTATCTGGCCCTGCCATATGTAGCATGAATCTTAAAGAGTCTTATTAATAAAATCAAACCCGAGGCCAGTTATTGGGGTGAACACTGGAAGGTCAGAGAGACAGATCAAGCCACAGCTACCTCACCTTGCCGGATCCTCAGCTGGCCTTGTTTCTTCAGACTGGAGGCCTCTGAGTCCTCATCCAGAATGGGTCTCAGCTGAATTGCTGCTGAAAAGCCTGAATGCTTAACCAGCCAAATGCCTCTAGTTTCTGGTCCTCACACCTTATATATCTTTCTGCTTTCTGCCTCACTCCCTGGGATTAAAGGCTCGCTTTCTGGGATTAAAGGTGTGAGTCACCATGCTTGGCTGTATCCTTGAACACATGGATTTCTGCATCTGGAATGCTAGGATTAAAGGCGTGTGCTACCACTGCCTATCCTCTATGTTTAATATTGTGACTGCTCTGTCTCTGACCCCAGATAAGTTTGTTAGGGTGCACAATATTTGGGGGAATACAATACCACAGCCATAGGCCAATGCAGCTTTATTTATCAACCAATCAGAGCAACACATATTCACAGTGTACAGAAAGACATCCCATAGCAGGTATCCTTGGGTTCTGAGGTAGATTGAATCCCACTTTTCTGAGAAGTCGCCATATTGATTTCCAAAGTGGCTGTGCAAATTTGCACTCCCACCAACAGTGGAAGAGTGTTCCCCTTGCTCTACATCCTCTCCAACATAAACTGTCATCAGTGTTTTTGATCTTTGCCCTTCTGACAGGTATGAAATGCTGTCCTACAACTGGGGCTGTAACGGGTGGAGGTATGGGGGCAAGGGTTGTGCCCCTGGGCTTAAAGCCTAGAGGCTGGGGTGATTGGCTGGAGAACAATGACTCATCTCTTGGTCCAATCAGAGCCTGTGGAGTCTGTGTCTCAGGGAGCA
Source organism: Peromyscus aztecus (assembly GCA_902168405.1). Classification (NCBI taxonomy): domain Eukaryota; kingdom Metazoa; phylum Chordata; class Mammalia; order Rodentia; family Cricetidae; genus Peromyscus; species Peromyscus aztecus. The sequence goes on along the minus strand of CABHPQ010161836.1, from coordinate 25,102 downwards.
GCTGTGGTCTTGGTGAGTGGGTGGATTTGTGGGTGGTGGTGGAATGAGGTTTGTAGATTACAAGGTCCAATGTGTGTGGGGGGGTGGTAGTCAGGTCTACTTGCAGGAGTCTTGCCTGCTGGCCTGCAGCTGGGGCTGCAATGGGTGGGAGTATCAGCTCCTTCAGTTTTGTCTGCAAATCTTTAATCTTGTTTTTGTCTGTAAGCACATCTACTCACTCAGTTTGAGTTACCAGTAACATGATTTTAATAAGTCTTGATGCTCACTTCCAAACTGCCATCAGTTCTACTAAAACACAGATTATTACTTGTATTCTGATTGATAGAGCTGTCTAGAAAATTCCCAAATTCCAAAACATTTGGCAACGTTTTAAGGTTTCACCTATAAAAACAAAACATTGCTTTTATTGAATGAACTTCAAATTTACAACTATGTGCACTAATATTAAGTAGAAATTCTTTACATTATCACAGAGATATCATTTATATAATCTTTGAATTTGTTCAATTCAACTAGGTATGAATGTTTGAAAAGGAGGAAAATTATTTACTTTCCTCTTTTTCCTTTTATTGAAAATAGTTTTTCTCATATGATATATCCTGATTACAATTTCCTCTCCTTCTTCTCCTCCCAGCTTCTCCCTTCCTCCCCTCCCATCGTATCGACCCCCTTTCTGACTATCATTAGAAAACAAACAGGCTGCTAAGGGAATATAATATAATAAATATAATATAATATAATACAATATAATGTAATATAATATAATATAATATAATATAATATAATATAATATAATGATCAAACAAAAACTAATACTTTGGAATAGCACTTAGGTATGCTATCATGTCATCTCCAAATAAAGACACTTTGACTTTTTCCTTTCCAACTTGCATCCTCTTGGTTTTCTTCAAGAAGGGTCCAGGAGTATAGGAATATAGGAATAAGACAGGAATATAAGAATCAAAAGTTATACGCTTAAGAGATGCAAGCTGACAGCCATCAGTTCTGCCAGCAAATAGGGATTAACTTTTAACTAAGCTTTTCTTTTTTTTTTTGCAATGGGCAGCTCTGTCAGCAACCTAAATGTTAGTTGGTTTTTTTTTTTTGTTTTTTTTTTTAACGATGGCTCTCTGCAGACTTGGGGTTAGTTATCCTCAATAATCCCCAATGTTATGCCCAGATTTTGGAGACCCCCAAAAGACCACCACGGAGACCAAATACCATATATAAAAGCAAAGAGCCTTTATTTTCAAGCTCAGAGTTAGACTCTCTGTTTGACGCAGTGGTGAGAGCAGAGAGCCCTGAGCCCAGGCAGGGTGGGTTTTTTTTTTTTTATCATAGCAGAGGTTGGGGTGATGGATTTCTAGGGTTCAGGACCCTGACTGACTGACATTTGTCTTGGGGTATAGGGAATGTTTGGAATGTCAGGTATTTTCCCTTAGATGCAGGCCCACCCTGGGTAGGGTCAGCTCATGGCTTTTTCTGGATCTGGGTGTTACCAACCAGTAAGCCCATTACAGAAGCTATGTCTGAGTCCCTAAATTTGTCATGGCAGTTGTGTGGTCAAGCTGTTTTGTGCCCCCCCCCTTCCTTGGAGGAGCCCCAAAGTAGCTTGACCACATAGCTGCCATGACAGGCCCAGAGGCCCAGACATAGCTTCTGTGACAGGTTTATTGGCAGGCAACACCCAGATCCAGCAAAACTATAAGCTGACTTCACCCAGGGATCCACCCAAGGATGGGGAAAGTACCTAACATCCCAAACATTCCAACCATTAGATAAGGTGGCCAGATGTCCCTGAGTCTAGCACGTACCTGTTTTTGTTTTACAGATACCCCTAGATAATTGTCAGCCAATCAGGGTCGTGAGCCCTGGAAATTCTCTCACCCCAACCACTGCTATCTATGATAAAAACCCTACCCCACCTGAGCTCAGGGCTCTCTGCTCTCACCGCTGTGTGGGACAGATAGACCAAGTCCTGGAGCTTGAAAATAAAGACTCTTTGCTTTTACATGCGGGGTTCAGTCTCCGTGGTGGTCTTTTGGGGGTCCCCGTGATTTGGGCATAACACCTCCACTACCACTCACAACCAACAACTGCTATAAACCAAAGTTAACTTTTCATAGGTTCTGTGCGACAACCTGCTTTGCATTGTTTCATATTCTCCCTGCTATGGGGACCCAGCTCTGTCAGGAAAAGTGGCAGGTTTTGGGCAAACATTGATTAGCTGTGTCAGGAAAGACTGCAGGGATGCACAAATATCAATTAGATGGAACCCTTTAAAACCTTGTTAATGGGAAATTGTAAATCCTAAAATGCAATTTGTCTCTAAAAGTTCAATTTCACAATTGTAAAAATTCATTTGTCCACGCCTAATGCTTACCCCTTCCTATAAAAGGGGGCTCATAACCCACCTCCAATTGCCATAGCCTCAGAATCCCAAACTCTGGCTGTGGTCTCAGCTAGTGGCAAGCTTTTTGTGCCCCATGGTGATTTTTTGGGAATAGAGTTCGCTTCTGGTTTTAGACTTGGGTGGTCTGCACCCCATTATTTTGCCTGTTCCCCCTGGATCCAACACTTTAGTTGTTCAGTTATTTCTCTAGCTAAGACTTCAAGTACTATATTGAATAGGTATGGAGAGAGTGGACAACCTTGTTCCTAATTTTAGTGGAATTGGTTTGAGTTTCTCTCCATTGAAGTCGATGTTGGCTGTGGGCTTGCTGTAAACTGCCTGGATTATGTTGAAGTATGTCCCTTACATCCCTAATCTCTCCAGGCCAGAACAAGCTGTCTGCTACAAAGCTGAGGATGAGACTTGGAGATTGGAATTGGAGGAGAGGAAGGAGAGAGAAGAGCTGAAGCTTGTCTATCTGCTTTGAGGGCCTATTTACTACTACTTTGGCAGGCTTGGCTGGTGAGTTTCCAGGGAATACCTGCTGGAGTTGGGGTCTGGGATAGCAGGATAAGTGGGGAGAAGGTTGGAGAGGAAGATCTGTCTGATCCTCTGAAGACAGGGGCAGGGAGGAATGGGACCACAGCAGGCAGTCTGCTAAAGAGCTGGGGTGAGGCTGGGAGATTGGATTTGATGGAGCCGCGGGAGAGGTGAAGATCTGCAGTTGGCGTGTGTTTCCCAAGTGGGCAGGGCTGCTGGGTTTCCAGGGAATGCCTGCTGGTTTGAAGGGCGGGGATAAAGTGATGAGCAAGGGGGAAGGAAGGCTGAGTGGAAGATCTGTGATGCACTGGAGCTGGGGGCGTGAGACTGGGGGATTGGAGAGGAGCTAGAGGTGAAGATTTGCAGTTAGCCTGCTTGCTTCCCTGGTGTACTGAAAATTCTTTTCTTAAATGTTGAGAAATTTAATGTGCAACTACAGCTAGATATATTTATATTAAAATAATTTTCCAACCACAAAGTGAACAGTAGTTTAATTCAAACAAATATTGAGAGTTATTACTAAATTTCTTCATTTTGGAAAACATCCATTTGACATTATACCAAATATGAAAATATAATTGCTGAATTATTAATACTATTATTATCATTACTACAAAAGAAACTTCTTTGTCTTAAAAGTTTATTAAATATAAGAAATAGAATAAATTTTTATGTCACATTTCAAGGTAAAAAAATCCCGAGAAGGCTGAGAATGTGTCTGGGTTATGAAATGGATTGTTTCTTCTCCAAATTTGTTTAGATGTTGAAATCCTAATTGCAGGTATCATAAAATGTGACAGTTTGGTGTGAAGTCATGACAGAAGTAAATCTTTAAATAAGGTCACTAGGATGGTCTCTAACATATGAGTAAATTAATTATAATAATAATAATAAGAAACTTGGAAAGAGACAGACAGAGAAGTTAAACGATGTGATGAAACTTTAGGAAAAGATGACATTTTACAAGTCAAGGAGAGAGGCAGATCCTTCCCTCAGACCTCAGAAGGAGCCAGTGGTGCTGCCATCTTCATTTGGACAATTAGAACTGTGAAACCAAACATTTCTGTTGCTTAAAACATCCAGGTCATGGTACTTGGTAACAGCATCCCTAGAAAACCAATATAGAGCTGAGTGGGGTGGTCCATACCTGAAGTCCTATCAGGAGAACTGCCCAGACCAGCTAGGGCTATATGGCAAGATCCTGCCCAAAAGATACCCAAATAAAACAAACGAAACAACAACAACAAAACAAAAACAAAAGCAAAAACAAAAAACCCTGAGATATCTAGGTGGCCACATAATAGGACTAGTTCTTTTGAAGCATAACAGCTGCTTCATAATTAGTTACTGTTGACATCTTTTTAATCACAAAACAGCCAGTGAATTCTTTAAAATTTAAGTAAAATAAGCAAGTAACATAATAGAAAAACTAACCAGTCAATATACCTTTGTTTTATCAATTGCTTTGGTTGCAAACTATATTTATGACTTTAGGAAATTCTTATCTTTCTTTTAATAATGAAACTTGATTTCTATCATACATGACATTTAATGCTTAAAATTTTTCTTTGACAGTTTTATGTACTTTATTCAGCATTGAACCATTTTAAGTAACAGTAACATATTAGATAATATAACAATATTAGATGATATAATAATAAGATTACATTATTGAGCTCCCATATTTAACATTTTAACATTTATCTTTGACTATACTTTTTAAAAAGCTTTCCATTTTTCTTAGTTAACTTTACTCCTTGTGTCTCTTTTTTTCTCTTGTTCCATATTTTACTTGTATTTGTGACCTCTTAATGGAAAATTGAATAATTACTGGGGTTTAGATACTCCCTGTGCTACATAACTTCATTTTTTTAAAACCGGATTCAGTCATTACAATAGTAGAGTAGCATGAATCTTAGAAGGTCTTATTAATGAAAACAAACCTGAGCCAGGTATTGATGTGAACGCTGGAAGATCAGAGAAGCAGAACAAGCCACAGCCACCTCACCTTGCCAGTTCCTCAGCTGATCCTGTTTCCTCAGACTGGAAGCTTCTGAGTCCTCATCCAAATGGATCTCAGCTGAACTGTGCTGCTCAAAGCCTGAAAGCTTAACCAGCTCTAGTTCCTGGTCCTCATGCCTTATATACCTTTCTGCTTTCTGCCATCACTTCCTGGGATTAAAGGCTTGAGTCACCATGCCTGGCTGTTTCCAGTGTGGCTTTGAATTCACAGAGATCCGGATGGATCTCTGCTTCCCAAGTGATAGGATTAAAGGCATGTGTGCCACCATTTTCTGGCCTCTATATCTAGTGGCTGTTCTGTTCTCTGACTCTAGATAAGTTTATTGGCATACACAATATTTTGGGGAACACAATACCACCACATAGTAGTTATTATTGCTCCCCGCCCCCCCCCCCTTTTTTTTTTTTTTTTTGGTTTTTCGAGACAGGGTTTCTCTGTGTAGCTTTGTGCCTTTCCTGGAGCTCACTTGGTAGCCCAGGCTGGTCTCGAACTCACAGAGATCCGCCTGCCTCTGCCTCCTGAGTGCTGGGATTAAAGGCGTGTGCCACCAACCCCCGGCACTCCCTGCCCTTAATCCAGGAATGAAATATCAGTGAGACTGCATGGTTTGCTCAAAGTTATGTGGATAATAAATGGCCAGTCCACTGGACCATAATATTTTTAAGCAGTTTTTTTTTTTTTTTTGCGGGGGGAGGCATGTTGGGGATCTAGCCCAGGACCTATGCACGCTAGGTAAGCACTCTACACTGAGCTACACTCATATTGTTTCAAGCTTCTGATTTTAGTGTTTAGTGTTCTTTCACCTAATACATGTTTATAATACTAGTTGTCTATCAATAGTCCCATTCATTAATTTGAGGGGTGGGAGTGAGACAGTCTTATGTAGCCCAGGTTGATCTTGGCTACATGGTTATGATGGCCTTGAACTTCTGATCCTCCATCTCTACCTCCCAAGTACTTAGATTTCAGGCACTATCATACCTGCCTCTCCACCCCACTTGAAACAGGTTCTCACTGTTAGCCTAGGTTGGCTTGGAACTGTAGCAGGAATCTTACAAGGTAGACCTCTGAGTCCACATCCAGAATGGGTCTCAGCTGAACTGTAGCTCAAAAGCTTGAAGCTTAACCAGCCAAATGCTTCTAGTTTCTGGCCTTCACGCCTTATATATCTTTCCTCTCTACCATCACTCCCTGGGATTAAAGGCTCACTTTCTGGGATTAAAGGCGTGAGTCACCATGCTTGGCTGTGTCCTTGAACACAAGGATTTCTGCCTCTGGAATGCTAGGATTAAAGGCGTGTGCTACCACTGCCTATCCTCATGTTTAATATTGTGGCTGTTCTGTCTCTGACCCCAGATAAGTTTATTAGGGTGCACAATATTTTGGGGAACACAATACCACCACATGGAACTCTATATATTCCATACTGGCCTTGAACTTGGAGCAATCTGCTTAAAATTTCCAAGAACTGGGACTACAGGTGTGAGTCATTATGTCCAGCATAATAGCATTTATCTGTAAGTTACAGCAACCCTGACTCAAAACTGGCTTACACAGTAAATTTCTTCTGTATCATAATCCTGGTTATATGGTGAACTTCAGGGTTAATCTCTTCAGTGGCAGGTAGATTATAGGTTTGATTCAGTTTCTAATTTACCTCTGCCCTAAGCATTATGACCAAAAGCAGTTTATTCTTGGTTATGAGAGTGCTTCAGTGTTCAGGGATTATATCAATACAATCTTTTTCATCACAAGTCAGGTCTAGTCATTTAGTCCAGACACATCAACATCCAAAGAACAAGGAGACACAATTTTATCCTGAGATATATACTCTTTTTTATTACTTCTTTTATTTTTTGATATTATAATATAATTTCATTGTCCTTAGAATTATAATTTCCCCAGAATTCCTTGCAGAATATTACAGCTGTTTGATCACTATATCATGCTTCTATTCTTACCCAAAACAAATTACCACATACCAAAATTAACCAGACACAAAGTCAATATAACTCAATGAATGTCTGTACAGTTAGGATAGCCATTTGGAATGGAAGCTGTGAATTTTCACATTGGATTTTATACTTTCATTACTGAATACATATTTATGTTTTTATCAACAAAATTCATGACAGAATTAGGACTAGAAAACATTTATAGCATCATAACTCATGTTCATTACCTGCATTCAGTCATTCCTCATCACCTAATATTAGTCTTTCATGTTCTCTTTTCTATGTATTATACTGTATCCATGTGTCCATTTGTTTACATATAAACATGTATTATTAGGTAGATTCTACATTTGAGCAAGAAAATGCATTTTTTCTTCTTCTGAGATTATATTGACTTTACTTAGTTTAATACATTCTAAATCCATCTAGTTTCCTGCAAATTTTATGATTTCATTTTTCTTTAGAGCTGAATAGTATTTCATTACACACACACACACACACACACACACACACACACACACCAAATTTTCATTAAAAATTCATCTGTTTATGGACAACTAGGTTTATTCAAAGTCTTTGCTATAGAAAGTAAAGTAGTTTATTTCATTTTTTATTTGCAATTTTGTTTCCTCTCATAAGGCTTAAGTCAAAGCATGGGCTGGGTTGGCCTGGGCTTCTTTATGGGGAATGAGGAAAAATCTGATTTCTACTTCAACCAGGTATTGGCAAAACCCCTGATCCTATGCAGACGGATGTCCCTGATTCCTTGCTGACTGTCAGCTGTGAGTTACTGGAGGCAGTTTCGGGGGGTGCCTACATTAGTCAGCAATTGCTTGCTTTGAATCCTTCCTCTAGTGTCTTGCCTCAGCTACAGTCCTTTACTTTTCAGACTTGTGTGACTGGATTAGTCTCAGCCAGCTCTTCTTCTACTTTAAGGCTAACTGTGCCCTACAACTGATCCCAATTATCATATTCATAGCTTTTAGGGATTAGAATGAGCATCGTTGGGGTGGTGGATATTTTAGGCAGGCCTAACACAGCTGCAGTTGGCTTTTGCTGAGCAAGTCACCACTGGCAACGGGGATGGATTATTGTAATTTTCTCAGATAGTCTTCAGGGATGAAATGGAAACACTGGGGAGTAAGACACACTGTTCATTACGTACCCACATTACAACACTTCTTTAAAGAATGTTGTCTTCTGAAGAGCACTGTATGTTCTTTCTCAGTTCCCATAATACATTGTACATGTTGTCTAGGATATTGTTTAAACATTATTTCAAAATGAGACTTTAATGTTAAATCTGCATTTGAGAGCAAAGTTCCGTTTCCCCGTGCTATTGGGGTAAATGATCTTAAAGAGAAAAGTAGTTATCGTGTTGAGTTGGTGGATGAGAGCAGCAGTACAATGGCCACTACATCACAGGTCTTTGTGTAAAACTTAGAGAATTCTGGCAGCTTCAGAGAGAATTTTGGTGCAGCTGTTGTAGGTGTTATCTTAGGTGTTTGGGAACAGCTTTCTACAAGGAATCTGTCTACTTAGCATGGCTATTGAATAGTCACCATAGACTCACCAACTTTCAATGGCCTCTAGCATGGCTGTAGAATTCCTCTGAAGTCTCCCACCTTCTCTCCCCCTCTGTCTGCCATCATGCTTGGTCTAGTGGGCAGGGATTAAGGGCAGTCTGTCCTTTTATTGATATCTAGTGTGGCTTCAAAAGTCTAGCTCATAAGGCACTGTAATTGTTCCCATTCCCATCTTCATAGGTGACCTTTCAGAATCTGTGTTCTTTGTGCAAGATGATGACTTTCATCAGAACAAGGAGGGCTTATCAAGAGGCAAGAATCTCTAAGTGGGGACTTTCCCTCGCAGAGCCTTACAAGCAAGGACCTAGCACTGTTGACTGCCCCATCTGACAGTGTTCACAAATAACCGTTAGGAAGGACCATGACAGGAGGCAGAGGCGTGGCAGAGGTGGTTCAGGTGAGGTATATGGTCTCCTTATTTGGTTGATGGATTGTTTCATGTCCCAAAATGGTGGTTAAACCTTCTGAACTACAAATAAATTCCCAAAACTGAAGTGATAGTGAACACATTAGACAGATCTGGGACTTTTGCTACAAACATGGTATTTAAGACAAATTAAAGGTCAAATGGATGTGAAATCTAGTTGACCTCTATCATTTCCCATTATTTATGCACTGTTTCTTTTTAATTTTTAAATATGAGAAAATTTAGGTCACATTTGGGTATAATTATCTTAAGCAGTGAGGCAAAAATAATTCATACTTTTAGGCTCTTACTCCTAATACCTCATTTTAAGCATTTATCAAGGGAGTCATTATCCCACTTTATTACATTAGAGTCTTAAAATATGTCAATATTATAAAAATGTATATTTGATATAAATTAATGGTCAATAAACTTTTATGTCTTAAAGAGAAATATCTATTTTCTTTGGATTATTTAAATTATTAATTCAGTTTTAGAACTGTCACTTTCATATTCAGGAATAAACATATAAAACATGGGGTATATGAAATATATTGTCAATAACTTTAAAAAATTAAACTTACCATTTTATTTTTATTTTTTTAAATTAAAAATTAGATTTATTTTATTTTTATGTGTATGAGTGTCTTGTCTACATATTTGTCTATATACCAAGTGTATACATGGTACCTGCAGAGGTCAGAAGAGGGTGTCAAACCCTCTGCCAAGGAGTTATGGATGGTTATGATTTGCCATATGGGAGCTGGGAACTGAACCTGAGTTCTCTGCAAGAAGAGCAAGTGCTCTTAATCACTGAACAATCTCTCCAGCCCCTAGTTTTTAAAAAATGCATTAAAAATAATTATTGTTACCTGATAAACATAAGTGCCATGAAAACAATATGAACACATGTTTCAGAAACATATTCTCCATAATGCCTTCTCAACTTCTCAATCCTTTGATCATGTCGAGTTGGAAAATCTCTGTAGCAGAGAAATATTATCTCCTGTTAGCCCAACCCAAACCAACAGCTTTGTTGACTTTGTTTAAGATTGAATCTTTTCTGCATCTTTTAAGTGAGGTTCAGGTACTCATCAAAACCAGTATTTGGCCACACACACATTCACTTGTTCACAAAGCCACACCTGGATTGGAGACTTGGCAAGTATCTGGAGATGAAGTTGGACTGCACCACCGCCTTCTGCACCTTCTGGCCCTGGCCATGGTAAGCCAGTGTGGAAGTCACAGAGACCACATGAACGGGCACGCTGCTTCAGAAAGCTTTTTCTGTTGTTCTTTTTGAGACAGGGTCTTATATGTCCTTTGGCTTCGATAGCTTACAAAATTGTTATATAAATTTCAATTGCTTAGATGTAAGTATAAATCTACATTATTTTATATGGACTTAATAGGAGGATGAATATTTTATTAGCCTAAATTGGTGAAATTGTGCCATCTAGTGCTCTTTACTAAAAACAAATCCTTGTAGGTTTTAAAGAGTGTTTCAGTTTGTAGAATATTAAATGTTCACAATAAATCTATAAATTTATTTGTTTGATGTCTATTGTAAATTTTGGGTATGGTTAATTTTCATGGGTGATGTTCTTTATTTGCAAGTTTTCTCTGATAAAGTTTATGAAATTAAAGAAAGAAAAAAAATACAAGCACAAAAATGAAAACAATATCTGATGCAAGTATAAAGGGGTTTATTAATAACAAGGAAACCCGGGCTTGGTCCGCATCCAACATACTGGCTAGCCAGGTGAAGGAGGACAGCCCTGAGCTCTCAGAGTGAAGGGTTTTTAAAGGGAAAAACCACAAGCCAGGGGATATAAGCCTTTGCATTTCAGGGTCATACTTCAATTAATAGGAACGTTTAGCCAAGAGAAACTACAGAAGACAAAATATATTTGGAGACTCTCCCAGTGCTATTGGAGACGTTGATGACTTTGTTTTAGCTTCATAAGTATTTCTTGGCCAGCAACCTACCCATTTTGGGGGGTGGGTCGCCTTGATCAGAGTCTTAGCTGGGTTGTCTGTGTCTCTGGAACTTGTTTCAGCTTTTATGTGAGTATTGCTAGAAATGAAGTTTTCTTTAAAACGGAGTTCGTCTTGCTCTCTCAGCACATGGCTACCACAGCACTTTTTCTGAGAGCCATTGAAGTCACTTTTGCCTGTGTTTTATAGGAGGAAAACTGTTAGTTGGTTACATTAGGAGGAAGAGGAGGAAACTGAGGACAGTGGAAAACTTTTACTTTATTGTTCTAGCAGCCAGAATTGATGTACATAAAGCTTTGATCCTTTGTTTAGTCTTGGGTTTGTGTAAATCTGGAATTGTGTGATTACTTTTGGAAACCTAACTTTCATTTTTTTTTCTTTTTTTGGTTTTTCAAGACAGGGTTTCTCTGTGGAGTTTTGGTGCCTGTCCTGGAACTCACTCTGTAGACCAGGCTGGCCTCAAACTCACAGAGATCTTCCTGGCTCTGCCTCTTGAGTGCTGGGATTAAAGATGTGCGCCACCACTGCCCGGCTAGTTTTCATGCTTTTTAAAAAAACACTGTTCAGCCAGGTGTGGTGGCTCATGCTGTTAATCTTAGTATTCCAGATTCTCTGAGTTCCAGACCAACCTGGTCTACATAGTGAGTTCCAGACCAGCCTGATCTACAAAGAGAGACTGTCTCAACAACCCCCACCCCCACAAAACCTTGAAACAAACGAAGAAAAACCCTAACAAACAAACAAAAAAATAAAAAAAAAAACCCTAACAAAGCCTAAAAAACCTAACAAACAAAAAGAAAAACCCTATAGGTTAAAGCAAAACCAAGTAAACTTTGGTGCTTTATAAGACAGGTGTGCAGAAGCATCAACTTCCTGTTAAATGTTGTTTTTAAATAATAAACTTTATAAAATAAAAAATGCAATTACCTAGATATATGCATAAGGCATATGAACATCATTATGCTCATTATTAGGCCTGTAGCTTGAAGTTTTCCTGCCTGGCCCACGGTCAGGATAAATCTCTTTCACCTGCCAGTCCCACAGCTGCTCAGACCCAACCAAGTAAACACAGAGGCTTATACTGCTTACAAACTGTATGGCCGTGGCAGGCTTCTTGCTAACTGTCCTTATATCTTAAATTAATCCATTTCTATAAATCTATCCCTTGCCACATGGCTCGTGGCTTACTGGCATCTTCACATGCTGCTTGTCCTGGCTGGCAGCTGGCAGTCAGTGACTCCCTCTGCCTTCCTGTTCTTTTAATTCTCTCTGTTAGTCCCGCCTATACTTCCTGCCTAGCCACTGGCCAATCAGTGTTTTATTAGCAACACATTTGCCATACAGAACATCCCACAGCATAGGCCCATTTGGGTTATCTAGTAGCTTTCACTTAAATAGTCATCATATGCTATTCCATTGCAGTTATTAGTTTCTTAACATTGAATTGCTATTTAACTTATGCTTTTAGAACTTGCACCAACATTCCCCTTTGTCTTTCTGGTCAGTTGGCCATCAGTCCATGAGGACAAAGGGGCAGAAGTGACAACATGATCCTTGTATGGCCCGTGAACATGACATAGACAGCCCTCTGGGAGACAGACTTCAGTGAATCAGCTCAACTTTATTCCAGAGTATAGGAAATATATAGGGTTGGGGACAAACCCTAGTTTGCATTAAGTGGCACAGTCCTATCATAAAGCTTTGTATGTGGCAGTAGGGTCCTATAGCAGAGCTCCTAGTACAAGTCTTAGTTACCATATGTGCAGCAGGCGAGGCTTCTAGTAGTCATCTGTGCCCAGGATCATGCTAAAGATAAATCAGGCATCTGACTTAGAGACAGCTTTCAGACAAGGTCGGTCCTCTGGGCCCGGGACATCCTCCAGGTAAGGGTAAGTAGAGAATAGGAAGTTTCTCTGGAGAGAGAGGGAGTCCATGTCATAGAGCTTTGGAAAAAGCTGCCAGGCCATGATAGACTGACTTCAACCTCTGACCAGCCAGCGAGACCTCCCGACAAACAATTGTCTACTAATGTCTTATTAATGTCTATGGATCTATGAAATATTTTGCATACTTGAAAATGGTTTTGGTAGTAGATAATCAGCACACACACCTGTTACTGTTGAGATTCTGTTGAGTTTTTCTCTACCCAGGTAAAAGACATGTTGTCAACATATCCTTTACATTACAACTGTGATAAGAAAGTATACTTCATCAGATATTTGTGAATTTTCCAAATCATACAACATAAAGTAGTTATTTCTCTTTGTAATAAAATTAATTACATGACAGCTAACCATTTACGTGTATGGTTCAGTGTGTTGCGTTCAAAGTGTTGTGATCATCAGGAAATTTTCATCTTACACAACTTCTTAACCCTTACATAATTCTCAGTTTTACCCTCTCTCAGCCCTGGCAACCATCATTACACTTTCCTGTTTCCATGGACTTGAGTAGTATAGATATTTCATGTAAGTGATACCACATGCCTTTTTGAAAATGGCTTACTCACACAACATGGTCAAGATTCAACTAAGATTTTTTTCCTAATAGTATTTAATATGTGTAGATGAATTTCTAAAGTCTTATTAAATAAGAAACACAGAGCCAAATACATGGGTGCAAGCCATAGAGGTCAGAGCAATAGCCACCAACTAACCTTAGCTTACCACCTCACTGTAGCTTCCCAAGAGAACCTCTTCCTGTCTAACGTGCGCCTTTATTGCTTTGCTGTTCTGCCTTCTCATTGGCTCTAAGCCCAGCCACATCACTTCCTCATCACTGCCTGTCTATACAGACCTCCAGGTCTCTATGGTTGGTACTGGGATTAAAGACTCAAGGGCCACCACACTTGGCTGTGTCCTTGACCAGGCAGAGACTCTGCCTGCCATGTGATTGGATTAAGGATGTGGGCTACCACTGCCTGACTGCTGTTTATAGCTATGACCTCTGATCTCCAGGCAAACTTTATTTATTAACATACAAGTAAAATATCACATTTCAGCACAAATAAAATATCACCACAGATACGACTATTTTTAAAAGGATTATAATCAGAGGATTTATTTAATCAGTGAGAACCGTAAACTGATTGAATATGCTGTACATATGCAACAGAAAGAAACAGGTACTTATATTTACAAACAGTCCTTCAGAAAGCCAGAGATCAGGCTGTTGTATTTGCTTTGATTTCAAATCCAGTTTCCACAGGGCACTAGAAGTGCTGGCAGTTGCTATTTCTCCCAGCAGATGACTTACTACAAATGTTGATTTTAGTCAAAGTCAGTAAGAGAAATATTGCATCTGCATTTTCCAAGAAACCTGACTCTACAAACGTCACTTAACTAATTTCTTCATATCTTAGATATCCCCCTCATGATCCTAAACCTTTCCATTTGCCTGTCCACGTTGTTCCCCATTTGGCGGAACATGTGGCTGTGCCTCCAGTTAGTGTTTACTTCATGAGGCTTTAAGTTTTTGACTTCAGTCTCCGGTGAATTGGGTGGGATTTGACTATTTCCCCAAGCAACCCAGACCATCTGTCTGCATTCCTGCACCTCACTTAATCCCATCTAGTTTAACTCTGGCTGGATCCTTGTTTTGTCACATTTGTTCCAACAAAATAATGACATCATTTCACAGCTCCAACTGCTCTTTTCCTGTTTTGTTCCTTCCAACCAAAATTTCACACATTAAATTTTAATGAATAACATGAAAACATTTCCCTTGTTTTACAAATAATGCAAAAATGTGATATATATATATATATAGTCTCTTCTCTTCTCTCCACTTAGGCTAATTTGTACTAATAGCCTAGCATGCACCCATTCATATTTTCCACATGCATGTACATACATTTGACATGTATAAATAGGTTTTAGGATTTCTTGGCTTTAAAAATTGTGCCAAATATTTTTGAATCTTTTTCCTCAACAATATCTCATGGGAATTAGGTTATTAATGGGAATGCTAAGTGTTTAAAATGCCTACACGGTGTCTGAGTTGATTCCTTCCCTGTATTAAGAGACATTTTTCTTATTCATTTGTAACATTTTGGATGAACAGAAATAAATCTTAGCCTTATATACTTAGGTATGTTATTTTGTGCTATAGCATTAAAATGTTTTAAATTATATTTTGCTTATTTATTGTATGTGTGTATATGTATATGAGCACATGCATGTGTGCCATGATATGCATGTAGAAGTCAAAAACCTTGCAGGTCTTGGTTCTCTCCTACGTGTGAGTCTCAGGGACCAAACTCAGACTGTCAAGTTTTGCGGCAACCTCCTTCTCACTTGCCTACTACAGCATTTTAGTGGGAGACATATATTTCACAGAGAACTATCCAAAACAGTTAAAATTCACAATTCTATCATATATAACTACAAAATTGTAAACTTCTTGCATTCTTTCAGAAAAGAGTTCATCGTTTTTATATTTGAAAATTTGTTGAGTTAAAAAAAGTCATTTCATTGTGATCTTGTTATAAATGTCCTCATCACTAGTAAAAGAATGTGTATTTCTGGAATGTTTCAACTTGTTATTCTGTGAATTCCTATTTTTATTTTGTTCCATGTTATATTTGATTTCATTTGTGATAATTCTTAAGATTGTATGATTGATACAGTTTGGGTATGGTGTGTGTGTGTGTGGGTGTATGTGCACACACACACACACACACACACACACACACACACACACACACGCTCGGCGGTATCCAATGAGGTGATTAAATCATTGGGGACATTGCCCATGGAAGGATTAATGTAGCTCTCAGGCGCCCCTACCTGGGCCTTGATTTTCTCTTTCCTCCTGTCTTGCCATGTGACTGCCCTCTCTCCCTGTGTTGCCACCATGTGTGACATACTGGGATGACAAGCATTGTTGATGTCATGCTTTGGAGTCTCCAGAACTGAATGAGAGCTAAACAAAGTTGCTGCTTTATCTATTTTTATGTATAGCCTTTATATGATACAAAGTTTTAAATGTTGATATTTTCTTACGATTATCTCTTTTCTTTTCTTCTTCTTTTTTTTTTCTTTTTCTTCTTCCTGAGACAGGGTTTCTCTGTGTAGCTTTGCGCCTTTCCTCGAACTCACAGAGATCCGCCTGCCTCTGCCTCCCGAGTGCTGGGATTAATGGTGTATGCCACCACCGACGATTATCTCTTTTCTTAAAGTTTCTAAATCCCTCTAGTTAAGCAACTCTTCTTTGCTCACAATGCACTTTTCTAGTTTCTTCTGTGTATTCCTTTTATTGTTTTGCTTGTTACATTCTTAAGACATTTCAAAATTATTTTTCTAAATGTGCAACATGTGGGTGAATTTTATTTCCTTTTAGATGGCAGGCAGTTTCATTAGCAGAATTGTTGAGCTAACCTTTTTCTTGATTAAATAGATGTTTATATACACAGGAAAACATTCAGAATTAATTCTTTCATTCCTTTAATCTATTTGTTTAAGTAAATAGCACATTAATAATGATTACAAAAGGTTTATGATCATTGTATCATTTGATTATGAAGAAGAGTTATCCCTCATTTGTTTTCTTTTTAATAATTCTCTACTCTCCTGCATTTATTATGTGAAAACATTAACAAATGAGAATTGTTTAAGATCATGTATTAATTTTTAGATAGTTGATATTTTGTGACATTGGTTTCAAATTTGGTTTTGGCATCTACTTGTTCACACCTTCGTTTGTTTCTCTCTGTCCTGGATTTCTGGCTGTCCTGGAACTCACTCTGTAGACCAGGCTGGCCTCAAACTCACAGAGATCTGCCTGCCTCTGCCTCCCAAGTGTTGGAATTAAAGGCGTGTGCCACTAGCACCCAGCTGTTTTGTTATTATAAGTGAAATTTTTTTGAGTGCTCTGGAGATATAGTTTAGAGGTAGAGTGCTTGCTTGTATGTGGCATTACACTCATTCTCTAATACTGCAGTAAAACAATAGGTATGTAAAAGATATTTATCTAATTATGAAGATCTTGTTATGATAGGCAAAATCAGAGATTTCTCAGCTATTTGAACAGAATGTAGTCATTTTATTTAATTTTAATACTAATCTATGGTATTTTAAAATGCATGTTTTGATGCTCTTTCAGTATTCAGTAGCATCATAGTTAAATAGATACTTTTATCTCCTGTTTTCCAATTTAATACTAGTTATTTTATTTTGTTGTATAAAATAGACATCCATTAGTAAATAATAATGATAGAGGAATCTATTTCCTTTTTTTTCTGTTTTCTCTCTCTCTCTCTTTTTTGGTAGATTTTTGAAACTGAGTTTCACTGTGTAGCCCTGGTTGTCCTGGAACTTACTTTGTAGACCAGGCTGGCCTTGAACTCACAGAGATCCACCTGCCTCTGCCTCTTGGAGTGCTGGGATTAAAGGAGTGTGCTTTAATTGAATAGTTTGAGTGTTTTGCTATTTAGAATAATATTTTCTATTTTTATAAATATTTCTTATTATGTTTAAATAGTACCCTTCAATTTCCATCAAATATACAATTTTTGTAAGGAATGACTTATCAAGTGCCTTTTTTGCATTTATTGATATGTATATATAGTATTTTATCTGACAATTTGGTTTTTGTTTATGTAGAGGAGTATGATAATTTTTTTGTTTTGTTTTTTTGAAATGGAATTATCCTTGAAATCAAAGAATGTAGTCTTTTTGTGTTATCCTGTAAAGACATTGTTAGGAGATGGCTGCCTACCAAGAAAATACATGAAAGTGAGAAAGAGTTTCCCGGGGGAGTCTCAGTTGGGGGGTTACTTTGCCAGACTGGTCTGTCTAGATTGTTGGTTGATGTGGTCTTGTTCTCAGAGTTTTTTCTTCCTCTTTTTCCTCCTTTCATGACCTTTTTTTTTGTGTTTTAAATACCTATTATTTGCATATCAATTATTTTGGACTTTAAGTTTCTTTACAGATTGATATTTTTACATTCCTTGCTCTTTATGTTCACACTCATTTCCAGTTGTTTCCCAATTATTGCTCTTCCAATTAATAGACATGTTTGTGTAGCTGGAAGAGTCAGGGTGAGCTTCAAACTTTCTTGTGCTGCCTTTGAAATTCCTCAACTCTGCTTCTTATTTTGCTAGTTGTTACCTGTCTCATTTAGCACATTCATTCCATAGTCTGAATTCTATACATTTTGACCACATCTTCCTCTTTCAAAATATACATCCATACACACACATTTTGTTAGCAATGGAGTAAGCCTCTGATTGTTAGAATACTCATGGCAGTCTTGAAATCATGGAAGGTAGGCCAATTCCATGTGGAAGGAAGTTCTCATCTCATTTTACCTATTGAAGCATTCCTGCAACCTCTGGTTTCACCTGAACATGGCTTCTAAAGGCCCAGAAACTGTTACACTTGGAAGGGACTCAGGTATATTAAAATTGGTAGTGAGACAAAGGTAAGCCACATTTTGATTATTGTGTTCCCAGATTCCTTGTGTAATAACACTCGTTCATTTAATTACCCACATAAGTTCACTTGCTTTCTAGATATTGTATTTAACTTAAGCATGTTAAGTATTCTTTTGCATGAATTTTAAGACTCATAATGAGAGTATGATAGGGTAAGTTGATATTCAGTGTATTCTGTGCAAGACCCTTTTACTTAGACCTGTGACTTTTTATCTTCATACTGATAACTGATAGTTAGCTACTGCAAGTGCTCTTAATAGTACAAACATATCGAATCTAATATCATAAGTAGAAAACTCTAAGTCTTGGTATTGTGTGCAAAAAGCTGGTTCCTTTCTCCCTAAACTTTGCTTCTTGGTTTCTGTTACCTTTTAACAGACAGAATAATATTTTTACGAATGCAAACACAGAGCCTCATGGTGGTGATGAACACCTTTAATCCCAGTACTCAGGAGGCAGAGGTAAGTAAATCTCTGAGTTTGAGGCAAGTCTGGTCTACAGAGCAAGTTCCAGAACACCCAGAGCTACACAGAGAAACTCTGTCTCTGGGGGAAAAACAAAAACAAACAAACAAAACCAAAATAAAACAAAAAAGAAATGTATTAATTTCTCTAATTGTGGTTCATTCTTTTCTTGAAAATATTTTAAAGACTTGTTTATTTCTCATCAAATTTAATATACTAAGCAGGTATCACAAGTAGTATTGCTTGGTTTTATTCACTATATATTTTATTTTGCTTCTAAACATGAATTCAGTAAACATTAAAATTTACTCTTTAACATGTATATGCTAAGTGCTATGGGAATAGAAAACAATGCTTTCTAGAACTTCACATTAATAGATGAGCAGCAGCAGGAGGGCATTCCCAAACTCTGAGCAAATGCAGAGGTCTGTGACCAATATGTTACTTGTGTGGGTGGGGAATAGTAGAAGACACAGGGAGAGAAAGGTAAAGAGGACTGTTTAAACAGCCAGTGCTGACTTTATTCAGAGTAAGCCATAGGAAATTTCCAAGCAGGAGAGTAACGTTCTGCAAACTGTACTTGGCAAGATTAACCTAGTTGCACTGTGTGGGATAAGTTACAGCAGAGTGACTGGAGGGAGGCATTCCATTTGAGATATTAGAAAAAACCAACTGGGTTGAGAGCATCAACAAAATGACAGTGGGAATGGGGTGAGGAGGTGGATTTCAGAGAGATCGCAGAGGTGGGAGGTAACAGCACTTGGCAGTTGTTTGCATGTGGGAGGAGAAGTCATCTAAGAGCTTTGCACCTTATCTATGGGCTGAAGTTTGTTCTTTAGAACAGAAATAGGAAATGAGAGGGAGGATCAGGCTTTCTAGAGAGAATTTAAGATTTAAGTCTGGGAATATTCCATTTGAAGTGGTGGTGGGACACATACATTAGGCATTAAACAAACACCTGAACATATATGTATTCAAAGCACATATGAGTTATGACCAAGAGTAAAATATAATGGAATAAGAAGAAAAGGGGTACAGAAGAAAGAAAAGACTCAGAGACACGAAGTTTCCATGACAGGAAGAAGAGCACACTTCTGTTCTTCCTACCTGTCAAGTAAATCATTTGGCTAGCTGTTTGGTAGAAGACATCAGGAGACTCGTCCTTAGGAAACACACACCTTTATGTAACAGAGATGGTACAATTAATCTAGTCTATAATGCAGAGAACAAAGTAAGTAGGTCAGCACGCGGCATGCACGCTAGCTCCTGGTGTGCTGCGGTCTCAGGCCTCGGATCCCAGCGCCCACCTAGTTTGTAGCAAAGTAAGTATGACAGAATTTAAGTATGTTGAAATTTGTATTAGGGACAAACTAAGGGATGGGGTAAGACACAGGGAGTAAAGACTTGGCCATGGTAGGACTGCCTAAGCCTTTCAGGATGCTCAGAAGCTGTGTAAGCTTTGGAAAAACAGCCAAATAGATATTTGGATTCCAATACTTTCCTTATGTCTTTTGCAAAAGCCAGGCTCCTGTTGCTGAAGGTTAAAAGGCTCAATGAGAGTGGCTTGGGCTTTTTCAATGCCTTCGTTTTACTTTATAGACAATGCTGCCATATACAGGTATCCAACACCAGAAGCACTCACTCTCAGCCCCTGCACTTGCCTTAAGTTGGCGAACTTTCCCTTTACCCTTGTTTGTTCTCACCCACAACCCTCCGCGCTCCCGGGTTTCCTTAAGAAGTTTTGATTGCTCGCAGGTTAGGATTGGGGGTGACTCTGTTACAGGGATGCATGCGTGGCAGGCGTGAAGGTCCCGACGTTTCCTATTTTTTTCCCTGAGTTTTCCCAGTCACCCTGATTTATAGAGAGAGCAAATAAAGGTCAAATTAATTCTCCTCCTTCTAACGCGTTTCTAGGGCTTTTCTGCGCAATGAAAGTAGTTGGGGACAGGAAGCAATCACGCAGGTGAGCAGAGCCACAGCGACAAACGCAGCGGTTCCCTGCTCCGGAAATGCTCCGAGGGCCGGGCCGGAAACGCACCTCCCTATGTCAGTCCTGCCCGCTTCCCCCCTGCTAAGACTTCCGGGAGGAGAGGAATAGGCGGGGCCAGAGCCGGAAGCCCTGGAGACTAATCCCCTTCTGTGAGCGGCGGCGCTCGAACCCTGAGTTGAACCGGCGCTGGCTGTGGGCGGGAACTCCGCCGCTGTCCACTCCATGTTACCTCGGCACCAGCGGCCCCGGCGGAAAGCTGGCGCCAGTGAGCCGGTCCGCACGCGGCTCGCACGCTAGCTCCCGGCGTGCTGCCGTCTCAGGCTCAGAGCCCGGCGCCCGCCTAGTTTCCGACCCCGTGAGCCCCGCCCCTCTGCGCCATGTATGATCGTGCTCCGCGCTGGCTCGGGTTGGCCCACGGGGGCAGCACCCAGGAGCACGTGGGTCCTGGGTCCTACCAGGTGCCTTTCCCTAAGCAGGGGGCCTCAGGTAAGATGCCGAAGGCCAGCCTCCTGTGACAGGCGTCCTGCCTTCAGCCTGCCCTTAGGAGTCAAACAGAAATGTCACAGACATGAAGCTGGAAAACACTAGAGCTAGGATTTTGATTCCTTGGCTCCGTTGACTTTATGAAAAACGAGTCTTGTGTAATTGCTTCTGCCCTTGTCTTATGGTTGTCACACACACCTTAATCAAATTTATTTCCTACGGTATAACTTTTCACATTTCTAATTTGTATTATCACTTACAGATAGTCCCATTCTCTCCCCCGCCCCCCACAGTGAAATTATCTGACTATTACCAGCTTCATACTTACTGAGAACCCCTTTCTACGTTCTTTGAAAAGTTTTTTTTTTTTTGGTTTTTTTTCGAGACAGGGTTTCTCTGTGTAGCTTTGCGCCTTTCCTGGAACTCGCTTTGGAGACCAGGCTGGCCTCGATCTCTGTGAGTTCGAGGCCAGCCTGGTCT
>CABHPQ010161835.1:26235-46544 GCA_902168405.1 Peromyscus aztecus | reverse complement strand
TGGTTACGACAGCGCAGCGCCTCCACAGAGCACATCAGAAGTCTCTTTTGACGACTGGGCGGGAGCAAACCAAACTAGCGCCATGGGAAAGGAGCGGCCCTGATGCGACCCCAGCTCTACTGACTCCCTGGTCCCGAGAGGCGGGGCAGGGGCGGGTCTGTCACGTGGAAGTGGCGCGGTGGCGTAGGCGCTGAGCTGCGCAGGCGCGCCGGGTCCCAGGGCCCTCCACTGAGCTCCAGCGGAGAAGGCTGGCAGGAGGCACCTGCGTCCGCTGGAGCCGCTCAGCGAGGCCCGTGACGTCCACGGAGGCGGGGTCCTCGGGGCTCAGGTGAGGATCCAGGCAGGCCTGGAGCGGCGGAAAGTGGATGCCCGATGGAGGATGCGGCTCCAACCTCCCTTGGGACCGCTCTCCGGTGTGCCCTCCTCCGCCCACCCCAGCGATCTAGACAAACTCCACGCTTGGGACCCAGAGACCCGGTCCCGGACTGGCGCCGGTGGCACCCAGCTGTCTGAATTGTTGGGATAGAGGGCTGAGAAAACCCTTGTCCAATCTCGTGGGAAAGAGGGGTCTGCTCCACGTGGGTTGAAGGCTGTCCGGGGGTGGCAGTAGCTGTCCTGTCTCTGTGCTTGGGTGTCCTGTGAGGAAGTCTCAGAGGCACCTGTTCCCCATCTCTTCCAAAGGTTTCAGACCTCTGACTTAGAAAGCCCAGTTGTAAATTTTCAAAGCACTGCTGAGGTGTGGTAAAGATGGGCAAAGCACCGTGGCAGCCCATCCTCCGGGTTGTTAGGCGCTGAAGGAGTTGATGGAAATGGTCGAAGGGAGAGCAAAGAAAGTTATGGTGCACCCTGGCATGTATGTGTGGGAAGGGAACCTACCCAGAGTCCAGCTGACACCACCATGCCTCCTGTTTTCACAGCCCTGTTACCTGGAAGTCAGCTTAATTGGGGGGTTTAGACTTATTTCAACTTGATTTGGGAGCCTAGTGGATGATTTATTTGAAAAGCAAACAATCACTTAGGTTGTTTTATTTTGAAAAGCATTGTCATGGAGGCTGCTTATAGAGTCTTATGTGCTCCTGCTTTGGCCCAGCCCTGGAGACAAAACTGGGGTTCACACTGCACACTCTGATTCCTCAGAAGATACTCATCAGAAAATACTCTGTTTTGTATATTTGGGGTAATCATTGACTAATCCAGAAATGAGTAAGAATTAAACATCTTCGGGCAGTCTTTGTAAAGAGCTTATAGCATCTTCCATGTCTTTAATCCTGACTCATCTCTATAGAAGGTGATTCAGGAATTGTTCCCAGTTTACTGATGCCAAACAGTGCCTGGTGCAGGTTCATACAGCTTGTAGGAATTGGACCTAGGTGTCCGTTCCTCCCTCTCTTCCCTTTTCTGACTTTTCTTCTTCCAGGCAGGGTCTTGTTATGTAGTTCAGGGTGGTTTTGGATTTTCCCGAAGCCATCTTTGAATCTGTAGTCCTCCTCTCTCAGCCTCTTGAGTGCTGGAATTTGAAGCCTTGGTTTCTAATAATCATCTCAAACTTATGTAGCACCAGAAGGCTTGGTTAGGTCTGGAATTCTAAGGCTCATGCCCAGGCTTTGTTAGTATCTCGGGTTAAAGGCAACTCTCTTGCTAGTTGGCTGTCTGCCTCTGTGAAATGTTAAGCTCTGAGTCTATTTGGACGGAGGCTTGTGTGGCAGGAACTGTACAGAGGTGCTGTAGAAGGAGCCGTCTTCACCTTTGAGCTCAGTGCCCTCTGCCAAGGGAGATTGCAGCTGAGCATTGCCCTTTGCCTTTGGCAAGGCTAGTGCCAAAGACAGTGTTGGGGAGCCAGAGTTAACTCAAACATGTGCTGTGGAGAATGTAGACACAAGGCCGGACTCCTCCAGACCTAGAACTTCCACCTAGGAAGCAGACTTGCAGGGACATAGCTGGGGAAGTCATTCCATGTTTGGTATCTGTTTTGCCCTCCTAGGAACAATGAGTGCATCCGAGCCCTGCAAAAGATGACAGTAAGACAGTGCTAAACCCAGTGGGGTGGTGCATGCCTAAAATCCCAGCACTGAGGATGCTCAGGTAGGAGGGTGGCAAGTTCCAGGCCATCCTGGGCTACATATCATGACCTTGTCTTTTAAAAAATGAAAAACAAAAACAAACAAAAAAACTAACAAAGCCTTTTCAGTTTTCTACAGTACTGCTGGGTTTCGTGTTGTTATTCTTGAACGTTCCTTATGGCGGTCCTTCAGAATGACCTTCCTCACCTTTCTGAACTCAACAGTCATCATCCTGCCTCAGCCTCCTCAGTGCTGGGATTACAGACGTGTGCCAATACTGCACTCGGTTTGTTTCCCAGAAGCCCCTAAGGTGATGAGGGATAACATGGCCTCTTGGGACAAAACGAGAGTTAGGATTTGTTTGCTGGAACCCAGTGTATTTTGGAGGTTTGTCTTCCTCTTCCTGTCCACATCCATGCAGCTTGAGAGAGCGGGTCTTCTAGGCCTTGGCAGGAAACTGAAAACTCTGGTGAATGGCCAGACCTTTGGGGGGAATCACTTCTCAGAGGAAAGGACCTTCCCAGTCAGCTATATCCCTTACTCTTCGTTGTGCCTCAGTGTCCCAGTTGCTGATTTCGTTATCTTGTTCTCCTAGCACCCGTTCAAAATTCTGACTCTAGTGTCTCAGTGGAGGGCTGGGATAGAGCCAGGCATTCCCCCGCCCCCCTCCCCTTCACCCCTCCCCTGTGAACAAAGCAGAAAGTTGAAGATTTTAGCAAATGAGTGACAGCTCACTGCAGGTGGCCAGTTCCACAGGTGGTCTGAGGGCTCTTCTGTTGCTCACTGTGTTGGTAAGTGAGTATTTACCACTGCTAAGCTGGTATTTATGATAGCATCTAGAAATAGCATGGCCTTGTTACTGTGTATAGGAAAAAAATGCAGACCAGCTTCTCAGTAGAGAATGGGCCGTGTGAGCCTTAAGAAAACATTTGGCATTGGTTTGTAAGCTTCTTGCCAAGGATTGGGTTTGGGAGAGACTGGGGTTCTCTCCAGACGCCAGGCCCCCTCCAGGAGGAGTCTTGCTCTCAGCTTGTTTAAGGCCAATGATCCAGTTTCAGCACTGGCTGCACTTGACTCCAGTGTATGTGCATGCTATTCTAGCTTTAGGGGCCTGGTTCATGGCTGGCTGTGTGGAACCTTGGGAATCCAAAGCAGGGTAAGCTGGGACCCAGACCTGAGTCCCAACATTGGCACTGATGCTCTTCTTACCGTGTGACTTTGGGTTAGCCAGCTCCTCATTTACTCAATAAAGGAGTTGCTGAAGTAGAGCCCTAAGAGCAGAGGACAGTGGAGGAGAGGAGAGCTGGGAAACATCTTTCCAGTCTGTTCACTGAAGGCCCGAGGCAGGGAAGCCACGAGCCTCTTCCTTCCCCTTGTTTTCTCTCACTTTCCTTTCTTCCTTCCCCTGGGGCTGCCCCAGGCTAGCTTTTTCTGAGGTGGGAAGAGTCCCTGGGTGAGGCTGGGCAGGGCAGGTGTTCTCTTGATGTTTAGAATTTCTTGCTGTCCCTACATGTTTGAGACATGAGTTAACCCACCCTGTGCTGATGCTCTGTATTTGTTAAGACTTTATCGGTTCCTGCCCAGAGGCAGCGCTTTGAACAGGCAGAAGAAAGTGAGAATGTGCTCATACAGCGGGCGCTCAGTAGTGCTGGGTGCGCTCAAGGCTCTCCCTGTAGAAGTAGTCCTTGGGTGCTGCAGAGTCTGGATGTGAGAGTGGGAAGAGAGGATTCCCAGTTCCTTCTGTCTGTTTAGTGACTACACTCTGGACTCAGCTGTGTCAGCTCCCCTTGCCAGTGAGCAGCAGAACTGGGACTCGATGCAAGGTCACTTAAGTCCCAAGCTTGAGTGTTTTCTCTAGTACCAGGCTAGCCATGTCCAGAATTACCTTCCACACAGAGGTGAAATTGGACAGCAACAGGCTAGTCCCAACTTTGCTCCACTGTGAAACTTCAAGGGTAAAATTTAAATCCCTTTAGGGGTTTGATACATTACATGTACATTATAGTACCTATATTATAGGTAGCAGATCCTTGGTAAGTGCTGTTGATAAAGTAGTGAATTTCCCTTGTCTGTGTACTGTGAAGTCGGACAGATAACCAAAACACAACACATGAAGCCCGTTTTTCACAGTGTGAAGAGGTGTGCATATGTTAACACATGTGTGGGCCCTGTAATCAGATAAAGCATTCATTTGGCAATGTTTTCAGGAAAGGGTTTTAACAAAGTATTATTTATGCTGGGTTCTACTAACAGGTAGGCATTCATCTTGTTGGTGTGCAAGGTGAGGGAATTCTCAGTAAAGGAAAAACATGAGTAGTAAATAGTATGATCTTGCAACGAGAGTAGTTTGTTTGGTGAGGGTGCTGTAGTGGCCAGGAGTGAGACCAGAATGGTGAACTGAAGTTAGGCCCTGTCAGCACTGGTGAGAAGATGTTCATTGTAAGAGAAGGTGAAATGGAAGATAAGGAGTGATCAGATCACTCTGGCTTGGTCCACCTCCGCTTTCCTTTTCTCTTTCTCTCTTTCCCTCTCTTTTTCTCTCCCTCCCTCTTTCTCTCTCTTTCCTCTTCCCTCCCCTTTTAATAAAACTTTCCACGTGGGTGCCGTGTCTGCATGTTGTGAGCAACTTTCCACCACACCATGCCGCCACCTGCCGCATCTGCACGGCACCTTGGCTCAAACACACCAAGGCCTCTTGCGCGCTGTTTTACAACAACTCTGGCTACAGCATGGAGAGTGAAGTGTAAAGAACCAAAGTAGAGCCAGGTTCATTCGGTTCTGGGAAGTTCAGAATAATGGGGGTTGGGGCTTAGACTCTAGCAGTGAGCTGAGAAGAGGCTAACGGACACATAGGAGATGAACAGAACTCTGACTGATAAAATGTAGGCAGTGAGAGCCAGAGAAAGGAAAACTGACTCTAGTTTTCTGGCTTAAACAGCTGGCTGGATACTTGTATCATTCACTGAGTAGGGATGGAGGTCAGTTTTGGATCTACTGCAACAGATCCGTATAAAACCCCTGACCTGGAAACTTTGAGTCAGTAACAGGAATGGGGAGTTGGAGGCATTGCTGAACTAGTGGGTGAGATGCTGGACTTAGGTGAGGTCACCCAGGAAGAGTGTACGGGTTCAGAGAAGCCACTTAAATGGCAGAGGAAGAGGGAAAAAGAGAGGTGATAAATAGATACCAAGTAAGGATCCTTGGTAGTCCAGTTGACTTCCTGGATGTAGACTAAGAAGTGGGTACAAAGAAAGGCTGCACAAAGAGCCATGGACAAAAGGTCCTGTCCCTTTGATGCTGTGAGTGTGACATGTGGACTGTGTTAAGAACCTGGCTTAGTGTGCACCCATAGCAGAGGGGAGTCTGCTGACACTTAAATGTTACAGTCTGCATGACTGCAAATGACTCAAGTCTTTGCTAAATTGTCTGAAGGGCTAGGGGGCCTTGGCAGCTGGCCACTTCGATGTTTTCTGGAGATTAACCATTGGCAGCTGAAGGAGCCCCAGGGTTTCTGTGTGGCCCAATCCTGCCTGTGGAGTGGCTAAGCTTAGGGGCTTAGGCAAGACTCCAAAGCCCCACCCACCTCCAGCCCTCCCTGTGCCTGCACACCCTGCCTGCACACCCTGTGGGCCAGAATCTCTTGTCAGCAGAAGCAGAGGTGTGGATGCGGCAGATGGTAAGTGCAGTTCTCAGGTTTGGCCTGTTGAGTGATGGATCTAGGGGAGGGGGCACCAAGCTGGATGAATGAGCAGGGGGGCCATGGTGGGGTTAATGAAGAACAAGAATGTTGGGGCTCCAAAGTGAGGTGTTTGTGTTGATATCAGAAGATGTCCCTGTGGTCTAAGGAACTGTGGCACCCCTTCATTTTGGCGTTGAGAAGCTGAGCCTGGGGAAGGTGGCAGCAGTTTGGCTTAGGGGATCCAGCTGGGTTTCCTTTACCTACCTTCAAGTCTCCCGAGACCCGAGACCCGAGCTGCCACTCTGAGCTCTTACAGCTGCTGTTTATTTGCAGTCTTATCCAGCTTCACCTTCTGGGAGACAAGGGGATCAGATAACCTCCACCCCACCCTCCCTGGGGGAGATGAGTAGTATAGCTGTCAGGTGGGGCTGGCTCTTCTGTAAACAACCTTGCAGTTCTCATTTAGAGAGACTGGCCCTTTCCTTAAGGAAGGGGACAGAGGGGAAAAAAGAGAAGGGACAGCTGGTGTATGGTAAATTTCCTTTAGACCAGACATAGTGGGACTGTGTTTGATGGCTGAAAACAATAAACTGCCTGTTTGAAATTTTCCTGAAGATGGAGGTTCATGTCCTTGACCCCCACAGACCTGAATGTGTGGAGAGTCCAGGTGTGACAGCAGGAAACCTATAAGCTTTGGAGTGCTGCTCCTGTTTACTACAGATGGCAGTATTGCTACCCGCTGGCCCTGTGGCTGTAGGGGAATTACTGAACTCAGAACCTTAGTGTTGCCCCCTGCAAAGAGAATATTCTGTGTGACACAGAAAATCCAAGGTTACTGGCCTCCCTGCTTCTCTGCTCAGTGGTCTTGGAGGCACATGTGGAAAAGCACTGACCGTTCCATCCAGATATTAAAACCTCTCTCCCCATCCTCCCTGTGGGAGTAATCGATTTAAGGTCTCCTAAGTCTGTGCAGCGAGTTGTCATGGTATCTGTTCCAAGACTTGTCAGGAGAGAGGTTGCTTTGAGCTCTGGAAGCTAGATACTTCTGGGGATCAGAGTTTCCACTGCTTATCACTAGCAGAAGAGCCACCTGCTAGGGTGGGAGCAGCTTGAGCCTGTTCACAGAGAAGTCTGCCTCCCATGGGTACTGCTGATAAAGGCTGTGATACAGAGCCTGGATAGAGTGCTCTCCCCCAGAGGAGTGCATCACTGTAGGGGTGGGGCTAAGGGTAGAAAACATGCCGAGGGTGGCTTTGACACCCACATCTTGAATCCAAGTTAAGGTAGGGAGTGGAGCCGTGGTAGGGTAGAGTAGTCTCTGGGACATGTGAGTTTGAGTCCTTAGGGTACCTTCAGCACACAGTCAAATCCTGCAGAGGAGAGTTGAGTCTGTTGGGTGGTTCATTCTTACTGTAGACCGATCCCTAGTAACCTAAGCACACAGAATGAAGTAGGGTCTTAGGGAGGCCTGAGAATAAATGAGATCCTAGGATGCCATGAGAGCCACATGGAAACACAGGTACAGTCAGATGACTTTCAGAAGGTGGACTGGATGGAGCCCCTATTGCCCTTATAGGGGTAAACCACTTCTGGATTTCCTCTCCCAGAGGCTCCCAGTCAGTCTTCCATGCTAGGCTTAATCATTCCTGGCCCAGCCAAGCTTTCACTTTGTGAACTGTGTTCCACACCAATTCCAAAGCCACTACCTCTATTTCTGTGGCTGCCCAGACTGGCTGTCTTCCTCGTGGCACCACAACTCAAGTGTTCTTACTCTGCCAAGCTGCCTAACCTTCCTACTGATTTTTTTCTGTTACTCTGTGAACTGAGCCTATGTCTCCTTAAGGACCGTGTGTCATACTAAGTTCTCCCAAATTGCCATTTAGTCAACAGGTCTATAGTAAATAAATCATGAAAATAAATATTCAGTCTAGTTGAGTTGAATTCCCTTGATGTGATCCCTGAGCAAATAAGCCAAATGCTTGTCATTGGGTGATGGGGAAATGGAGCCTGGTGGCCTCTAAGAGTTCAGTAGGGTTATGTTGGTAGGATAGGAGGTCCTTGGACTCCCTGAATGTACTGCTGGGTTCTAGGAGTCCATTTGTAGGCTAGATGCAAGCTGGCCTATGCCTCTTCTTACAGAGATGCTTACACATCTGTGACCAGATGACAGCACTCATGTGCTCCTGAATTATGTACACCTGCTTGTAATCCAAAACTGTTGTAAAAGGCACAAAGGTCCTAACATTTTTTCCAGGCTGTGTGGACTCTTCTGTTTACAGCAGGTGTCTGGGAGCAGCAATTTCCCACCTAATTGTTCTGTGAACTGTAATCCAGTAATGTGTAACTCTGCCAAAGAAAAATTGGAAGCAGGCTTGTGGAACATTCTTTCCTGCTTCACCGAAGAACTTGATTGTATGTAAGTCATGTTCATCACTCAACTGTATTGAATCCACTTCAGTACTTGTTTGTGGTGAGCCACTGACCATAGACCACACTTTGTGTGCTTCTAAGGAAGCCTTTCCTCCCAGCTGAAATCCTTTATGTCGGCGATACAGTGGCAGCCACCACTCCTTCAAACACCCACACTGGCTGCCTCTTCTTTCCTTTTTCCAAGTGTATCAGTACCAGATTCCTCTTTTTTTATGTCATATTTATTTGGCCATCCCTTGCCTGGAGTTCTCTTTTAATTAATTAACTGGCTAATTTAATTGTAATGATACTGAGGATTAAATCTAGGACCTTGTTCATGCTAGGTAAGTTTTCTACCAAGAGCTAGTCCCATCCTCTTTTTGCTTTGAGACAATGACTCAATAATTATTTCCCAGAATGGCCTTGACCTTGATAGGATCCTCCTGTCTCATCCTGCTGAATAGCTGAGATACAGGCCTGTGCCACTAGACCTGGCCTCCCTTTTATTTCATAACTCAAATTTGAACTTCTGAGGCTGGCTTCAGTACTGGTCTGGTCTATCCTTTCCTTCCCAAAGTCACCATGGTGGCTCACTTCCTCCCTCAAAGCCCCGTCTCATTGCAGAGATGTGCATTTCCCAGCCTTCACTTGGTCTTGGGAGAAATTTCCAGGTCAAATCCTGCAGGGTAGAATTAAGTGTGTTGGGTGATTTACTACTACTGTCCCTGTCTTGTCCCCAGTCATCCAAGCACACAGAGTCAAGCTGGGAGAAGTACTTGGGGAAGTCCCGGGATGAGTAAAATCTTAGGGTGGTGTGAGAGCCAACAGGAGCACTGGGGTTTGGGGTAGTTGTCAAGAGAAGGCGGGCTGGATGGAATACTGCTGTTTTGGGGTGGAATGTGTAGTCGGGTTTTTCTTTGGGCTGCCAGCTCACAAATAACAACATGGAGACTTACTAATTATAAAAGCTTGGCCTTAGCTTAGGTTTGTCCCACTAGCTCTCCTAACTTGAATTAACCTGCTTTTATTCATCTACATTTTACCATATGGCTTTTTACCTTCTTTCATTCTGTATGTCCAGCTCCCTCCATGTCTCGTTGGTGTCTCCTCTGTGCTTTTTTACCTTTTTTTCATTCTGTATATCTAACTCCCTCCATGTGCCATGATTATTTCCTGCTTCCTCTCTCTCGGCCCAGAAGTCTCTCCAATACCTCCTGCCCAACTATTGACCATTCAGCTCTTTATTAAACCAATCACAGCAATGTATCTTTACACAGTGTACAAATATCTCACAACAGGGATGAGTCTGGATTTACCACCCAGAGACACAAGGATACCCAGCTGCAGGGAGCCTTCCTAGTGAGGTGACCAGGCCCCAGCTGGGAACAAGACTAGATTCCATAGGGTCCCCTTCTCTATGCAGACAGCTTCGGCTCAGCCTCCTCTGAAGAATTTTGCTCCTTCTGACGTGACACAGACCCTACTCCCTTCCCTCCCATTCATTTAGCAAATATCAGTGCAGTTATGTTCTCAGGTGGGGGCGGGGCTGTGGGAAGGATGTCTTCTTAGATATCGGGGGTTTTTAACAGTGGCCATCTCTAGGTGGTAGGCTTCGGAGAATATCAGCTTTCTTGTCAGCTGTGGTTTTATGCATTGGCACCGTTGAAACTGTTTTTTGTTTTGTTTGTAATGGAAGCCTATTTCAATTCTATAATGAGTGAGAAAGCTATTCTCAGTTGGGAGAAATTGACTGAGATTATCTGTCTACCCTGAGTGAGGCCCTGCTGGGCAGTAGCTGGGGTTTTGATGAATAGAATTCCGCCCTTGTTTCTGGGAAATTCTTAAACTCAAGAGGAAGACAGGGTAACAAAACCAGTATCCTCTGATGGCAGATGAGAAAGCTGTCCCTACCCAGGGAGGTGATAGCTGAGCCACTTGCCACCCATGCTGTGAAAGAGAATGAGGCTTGGTGAG
Organism: Peromyscus aztecus; assembly: GCA_902168405.1. Lineage (NCBI taxonomy): Eukaryota > Metazoa > Chordata > Mammalia > Rodentia > Cricetidae > Peromyscus > Peromyscus aztecus. The sequence goes on along the minus strand of CABHPQ010161835.1, from coordinate 36,422 downwards.
GAGAGGGATGTGGGACAGACTCAGCAGCAAGTCACAGTGAGGCAGAGGTACAATAGAAGCCCCTGGAAGGCTGTCATTTGTCTAATTACTCCTGATGCCCTAGCGAGCTGCTTGGGACACAAACCTGCATGTGTCTGTGCTTTTCCCACGCTCTAACAGTGGAGCTCAGACAAGCAGCTGAGCAGCTGTGACCAGTCCTGTCTCCCTGCTTCAGGCCCTCCTCCGCTGGCCTGCTGGCCGGTTGCCCACGGGAGCCTTGGGCAGGAGGTCAGATTGCAGCTGTCCTGTGGGAACAGTAACATCTTCCTTCTTCTCAATCTCCAGACATGTCTTTCCTCCAGGACCCAAGTTTCTTCACCATGGGTATGTGGTCCATTGGTGCAGGGGCCCTGGGGGCCGCTGCTCTGTCACTTCTCCTGGCCAACACGGATGTATTCCTGTCCAAGCCCCGGAAAGCAGAGCTGGAATATTTGGAAGACATAGACCTGAAAACACTGGAGAAAGGTAAGGAGTGACTGCCAGCCTCAGTATTTTTCCAGGCTGTTAGGATGAATGTTTAACTTCTTTAGTTTTCTTCCTAAAATCGTTCCTTTTTCTTGAAGCAATATTAGGGGGAAATCTAATAACAATTTTTAAATTACCAGTAGTTGTACCTCCCTAACACAATCACTTTTACTTTGCTGTATTCCTTCCCATGCTTACATATAGTCACATAAATGTAATCTTGGTATTATTGTCTAATTTATCTTTTTCTTATCGAAGTCATTTTTCACTCTCTATTACTGTTGCCTTAACTGCAGTGATAAATTGCTCCATAATATTTTACCATCACTTAATAAGCCAGCTATTCCAGAGAGTATTCTGAAGAATTCCAAGTCTTTTGATAATGTCATAAAGAATAAAATAGAATAAATAGAATTGTCTCAGTTGAATAAGCTCAAGGAACACTATTTATCCAATTCTGTGATCCTGATGCTTGGTACGGGGGCCTGGTGCACAGGAAGGATTTGCATATTGTAAATGGGAGATCTGAGGAGTTGCTGATACTTCGTGCTCATCCTGCCTGTGATAAAGCTTCAGGCAGGAGCCTATATACTTGTCCTCAGGAGCCCACCTGGAATCCATGGCAAGAGCTGTGAGCCTCACTAAGTCACGCTAGCTCTACCCCTGCCAGGTGCATTCCACACACAGAGCCGAGGCTCAGTAGGGTTCAGTCATGTTCAGTTGTGGCAGGATTTTCTTGGTAGACATTAGGGCTCACAGATTGGGTGGTCCTCTGGCTAGTACCCTTGGAGAGAAGCCATCATCATATCTCAGTAGGTGAGGGAGTGCGGTGGCTCTGACGCATGGCAGGTAACCTTAGGAAAGTACAGAGAGAGACCTGCCAATCTTCATTCAGTTTTGTTCAGTCTTAAAAACCTCATGTGACTACACCCTCCCCTCTTCCCTGTTTTTTTCACATTGCATCCCACAGGTACTTGGATAGCTCTGGAGAATACTAAAATAATTAAGGTTCATCCATAATCAGTCCTCACTAACTCTCCCAAGCATCTCCTTGTTGGGTGTCTTCCACTTTATTCTGTTTATAGTAATGCAAGCATTGCAGTTAACATGTTTAGGCTAATTTAAAAAAAATTGTCGGTTTCACTGGGCAGTCATGGCTCACACTTTTAATCCCAACACTCGGGAGGCAGAGGCAGGCTGATCTCTAAGTTTGAGGCCAGCCTGATCTACAGAGTGAGTTCCAGGACAACTGGGTCCATGCAGAGAAACCCTGTCTTGAAAACAAAAATTTTTTTAATTGTTAATTTCTTTGAATATGATTTTAAGGGTACTTTTGGGAGGGGCATCAAAATATAAAACGTAGTTTGGGCTCCAAATTATTATTACAGTGTCCATTGCTGCTAGCTTAAGTGCAATTGCCATTTTGCTAGAAATTATTGCAATTTGGATGTTCTAGTTGAAAGTTGACTTTCGTGGGAGAGGGACCTTTGGAGTGTGCAGTGTGATCCTTAAGCCTTAGTAGTGTTCCTGGGGAAGATGAGTCTTCCCTGGCTGTGCTTGCCTTTTTCCCCCAGGTGTGGAGTACTCAGCTGGTCCCCTCCTAGGCTGGGTTCTGGCCCGAGCTTGGCTCAGTGTAGTTCAGGAGCATCCCAGTGATTGGTGAAGGATTGGGCAGGCCTAGAAGGAGACAGGGACTCTCTATTTCTTCTCTTTCAGAACCAAGGACATTCAAAGCAAAGGAGCTGTGGGAGAGGAATGGGGCTGTGATTATGGCTGTGCGAAGGCCAGGCTGTTTCCTCTGCCGAGCGGTGAGTGCCTTTGAGGATCTGTTGGAAGGAAAGCATTCCAACAGTGATGTCTGGAGTCTTTGAAGCCAGGACCAAGGGCTTATGTGTGCTCTTGAGCCTTCTGTCGGCTCTGGGCACTTCTGTTATTTGCTCTGTGCATTTGTTTTGACATCGGCTCTAATCCTGGTTTTAACAACTCTGTATATCCTGGTGGGGTTAGTAACAAATCTGCTTTCTCTGTCCTTCACACCTTTTGCCGAGTATGGTAGCAGCCATGTCCTGTACTGTCTTTTCATTTAATCCAGGACAGCAACAGGAGCAAATTCTGAGTTCCTGTTGGTCATCGTAGATGCACACTTGTTGAAATAATGATCTGGAGAGCTGATGAAACCTCGCTGTCAGCCATCAGCTGCTATGTGATGAAGCTGCAGCATGCAGGGACCTCCTCAAGGAGGCATTTTAGAGCATTCCTGTGTGTGTACCTCTCCTCAGGACTCATTGGAATCCATCTCCACTCTTGAGCATGGCAGCTCTTCCCTTTGTGCTTGCACAGAGTGAGGAACTGAGCAGGGTTCAAGTCATACTACTAATGTGGATGTACTTGGCCTGTGCCCTTGAGTGAAGCTGAGGCTCACTTACAGGGTGGTTCCAGGTTGGCCACCCAAATGGAAGCCATCCCACTAATGGAGAGCACCTATCAGGACAGGAACTGTGGTAACCAAGACACAAAATGCTAGTGTGACAAGGAATTTTGCAGGGGTCTGAGCCTGGCCTTGTCACTCTATAAATAAGTAAAAAGAGGGCCAGGGTAGTTTGGGTGGCCTGCCCAGGTAGTATCACACACCCCAAGTTCTGAGATAACTGCTTTGACTGGGAGAAAATGGACTAGGGGTCTCCTGCCCTTGAAACTGCTTGGCTCCTCAGGTAGTCCCCTTGGCCCGTCAGGATCATCACTGTCTCTTTTCTGGAAGCCTGGCCCAATACTAAGAGGTTCTTTTCTGCTTATATATGTGATGAAGAATCCACTGATATTGCTGAGTACATACACTTTGCAACACCTTACCTATAAGGCACTTCTTTTGTCCAACTTTCTCATGTAGCCCAGACTGACCTCACTTGCTATGTAGCCCTTGAATTTCTGGTCTTCCCATCTCTACCTCCTAAGTGCCAGCATTGCAGACATGCGGCACCACGTCCAGTTTTCTGTGATGTTGGGGTTTGAACCCAGGGCTTTGTGCGTGTTAGACAAGCACTCTACCAACTGAGCCACATCCCCAGCCTATACAGGGCTTCTCAAGGTTACCTTAGAAACACAACCTATTGTCACCATTCTCATTTCACAGAGGAGACAGTAGTGCTGAGGTTGCCACAAAGCCAAGCTACCTGCGTATTGTGTGTTCACCTGTTGCTGCTGTAGCAAAATGCCACACATTTGGTGGCTTCAACAGCGGTTATCTTACAGGCTGGAGGTCAGAATTCCCAAATGGAGTCTGGTTGCATTCCCCTGGAAGCTGCAGTGGGAAGCCCATTTCTTTGCCTTTTCTACCCTTCCAGAGCTCACCAATTTTCTTTGCTTATGATTTCTCTCTCTGTTTCTAAAGTCAGCAATAGCTGTTCAAGTCATTGTCACCTCACATCCCTACAACACTGACTTTCCTCCTCTCGTTCATTTAAGACCCCAGTGATGACCTTGGACCCATCCAGTTAACATAGGCCCTTCCTACTTTAAGCTCAGGTGATTGGCAAGCTAAGTTTCCTGTCAGTCTCAGTCCCCCTCCTTCCCCTCCCCGGTCATGTAACAGGTCACGGGCATTCTGAGTTGGTCATCTTTAGGGGGTTGTTATTTTCTTTCATCTTAGAGGTGGAGTGTAAACTCGGGGCTTTTCACTCCAAATCTGAGATGCCCCCAGATACAAGCAGAGAAGCTGTTCTGACATGATCTGTTGAAGCCAGTAATACAGAGGGGGTTCCAGGAGCAGCAGCTCTTGGTAATTACAGCCTTTTTTCCTGGGTTCTGTTCTGTGCCCTGGAACAGCATTTTGTGGAAACTTACAGTGTCCAGAAAGGTGGGGGGATAGAACTGAGTGACTCAACAGATGCATGGGCAGGAGTTATATGACTCTGTTTCCTCTTGATGGCTTTATATGGCGACATTCCCAGAGGAAAGAGCCCAAGAAAGCAGTGAACTGCGTTTCCAACAGACATGATAGCCCCTCCCTTCCCCTCCAGTCAAAATGTGCTGCTCAGTAGAGTTCTTCATAAATATGTTGTAATCAATCCTGTTTTGCCTAGCTGTGCTTTTCTTTCTTTCTTTTTTGTTGTTATAGAAAATAAAGTTGCTATCATATATCATAATCACATATCACATAATCACACTGTATTTGTATCAGAAGTGGGCAGGCTCCATTTAAAAGAACTTCCTGATGATTTTTTAATTCCAGCATCTAATGTGAAAAAGGAAGTGGTCCTTTAGGTTGAAGCTTTTCCATGATTTATGCAGTATTGTTTATTCTTCCAGCACATGATTCACAAGGGTCAAAGATGTCTGTACCAACTCAGCTCTGCCACATCCTCCCCTTGTCCATCTTCAGCTCTTTCTGCCAAGTATTCAGTACCCTCGAACCTCCAGCCGTGGTCTAGACACTGAGGTGTCTATGAAACAAAAGACAGAATGTCTAACAGTGAGACATACTTAGGAATCTAAGTGACAGTGCCCGATGATGACTTGAAGGCTTTGCACAAAACAGCCGCAAGCAGAAGACAGAGAACATGCTTGAGAAGTAGGACAGGTCCAGGAACTCTTTCTAGAACAAGGATACCTTTCCAGTATGTTAGATTAGAGCTGAAAAGAGAAGGAGGTTTCTAGCAGGGATGGGCGTGGGGCTTGCATGGAAGCCTAGAGGCCACAGTCACATGGCCTGCATGCATGTGTCTGATGGACCCTGGAGCTGGTATGTTCTAGTGCAGGAATAGGCTGGAAGACGAGGTAGGAAAACTTGTCCTGGCTGAGTGTGTTTGGGAGCAGCCACTGTTAAAGAGGCTCCCTGGGCGTATTTCTCTTTCCCTCTTTGAGAAGATGAGAAGCCTGGGCTGGGAATCCACCTGAAACCCTGTCCTGAGGTCTAGTGTCTAACTAGGACAGACACATGGCTGGGCTACAAGGCCTGACTTGTCTCTGGGATTTTGTCACCTTTATTCCCCTGCTCAGTGTCAGCCATGCCCTGGGCCATGGTTTGTTTGTTTTTTAACAGCACAGCTTCAAGTGCTCATATGCCTGAACCTTCCTGTCTTCTACAGGAGGCAGCAGACTTGTCCTCCCTGAAGCCCAAGTTGGATGAACTAGGTGTCCCTCTCTATGCTGTGGTGAAGGAGCAGGTTGGGTCAGAAGTGAAGGACTTCCAGCCTTACTTCAAAGGGGAAATCTTCCTGGATGAAAAGGTGAGTGTGTTGTGGCTGGAGAGATGCCTCAGTGCTTAAGAGTCCTTCCTATTCTTCCCAAGGCCCCTCATTTAGTTTCCAGCAGCCATGTTGAGTGGCTGACCACAGCCTGCAGCACCAGCTCCAAGGAATCCAGTGCCCTCTTCTGGCCTCTGTGAACACTTCTCTCACATGCACAGACTCACACACAAGTGTACATATACATATAATTAAAAATAAAATACAGAAGGAAAGAGTGTATTGTGGGCTTGTGGGCCCTAGGCTTGTAGGTATGGTACTTAGCTGGGAGAGGTCACTGACCTAGGCTGGCCTGCAGCTGGAGGAGGGCCTCCCCTTCAGTTTCCCTGAATTTGCAGGGTCCCCCAGTTCTGTGAGCACAGCACAGGCAGACTCTTGAAAGTTGTTTACCATTATTGCTAAAGCCTTTCTTGTTGATTGACCCAGGAGGGTAGGAAATAGCAGAAACCCCCTGCTCCTTTGCACAAACCCTTGCCCCTTAATTTATGTAGCTGTGTCTCCCTTTTCTTCCCCTGCACAGTGTTGTAAGTGGAGGCAGATTGGAACTGCCTTCAGACCTGAAACTGATCTCAGTGGTAGACTGCTTGCCTGTCATGTGCAAGGCCCTGGGTTCAATCCCTGCATCACAAAAATAACATAAAATAATACAATAAAATAAAAAGGCTTTTTCTTTCTTCTTTCTTTCTCTCTTCCTTCCTTCCTTCCTTCCTCCCTCCCTCCCTCACTCCCTCCCTTCCTTCCTTCCTTCTTTTCTTTCTTCCCTTCTTTCTTTCTTTTAGAAGTCAGAGCTGGCTGATTTTTATTTCCCTAGGCAGTTGAGTGTGACCCTGAGTGGAGTGATGTGTTAGGCTGGAAAAAGAACATGAAGTAGCAGGCTCTGGGGCTTTTGGCTCTTGGCATCCTTCCTGGGGATGAAAGACATGAAGACTACTCACACAAGATCTTCCTTGCTCCATAGAAAAAATTCTATGGTCCTGAGAGGAGGAAGATGATGTTCATGGGCCTCATCCGTTTGGGTGTATGGTACAACTCCTTCCGGGCCTGGAATGGAGGCTTCTCTGGAAACCTGGAAGGTGAAGGCTTCATCCTCGGAGGGGTTTTTGTGATGGGACCTGGAAAACAGGTAAGATCTGTGTTTACTACAGACCTGTGGGTTTCTGGAATTGGGGCCCCAGACAGGGGCTGACACTGGGGACAGGGATCTCCATGTTTAGAGTAGCCCATCCTTCCTCCCAGCAGTTGTAACTGTATGCTTGCATCTTACACACGCACTTTATAGTCATACCAGGAGACGGTCATGCTGCTCATACTGCAGATGATGAACTTGAGACTGAGAGGAGGTAAGCAGCTATACCAACGAGCATGGTCCAGGGTGTCACTGCAGGGACCTGAGCCCAGGTGTTCTCATTTCAAGTTGTTTCTGTATTCGACCAGATATCTCACTTTCATTCTATTTGTGAATATACTCAATTGGCATGTTCGCAAACCACCAAGGATGGATTCAGAGAAAAACAGCCTGATGAGGGAGGGTGGCAAGGAAGTATGAGGAAGACTGTGCTTTTCCTATGGAGATCTTGGTGTCAGGGCTGTGCCTGGAGAAAGAACCTATTCCTCTGTGGACAGGGTGTTAGGAATCCTGGTAGTGAGGACCCAGAATCAATGTGGGGACTGTGAGGAAGAGTATGGAAAAGAGAGATGAGGTCCCTGTAGGCCTGGGAGGCAGGTGGACACTCCACATTAGGCCTTGGGTCTTCCAGTGGACATGGAGCAGGCATGGCTCACAGAAGAAGGACCTAGAGACAAGCCTGAATGGAAACCTTGGTATGCTGTGCCTATATGTAGGGAGTGGTTGGATTTTTGTTGTTTTGTTTTGTTTCTGTAGGAAAGTGGCCTAAGTCTGTATTGTTGGACCTCACAACATAAGAGAAATAAGAATGAGAATAGAAATCTTTGAGTGTTAATCTTTGCTTCTGATCTTTTAAAAACACCATTGGTAATTGTTCTTACTTATTTGTATTAAAATTTAGCAATAAACGGTGTCTAATTTGACATAGTTCTGTTTTTTAATGTCTAGTAAATATATCAAAATGTCTTCATGGTAATGGCTGCTGAGCACCTGCCTTGTTGTCTCAGGTGCCCATATATATGGTTTTGTGTCTTCCATATGAGCAGTCTTGGATGGTAGATTTTCTCATTCCCATCGCCATGTAAGGAAGTGGGCCTAGAGACAGGAAGCAAGTCAGCTAGACACATGGCTGATAAGCAGCACAGGAAAAATTAAACTCAGGAACTCAGAAGGATTCCGCCTCACTGCATCTACAGATTGTCCTCAGAAGTGGTTCTCAGTGACCTGGTCCAGATGACCCCGGCAAGGTGGCCCTTTCCTTCCCACTCTGGCCCTGTGGGGTGTCATTGTCTTACTTCTGCCCCCTGTGGTGTCCTCTAGGGCAGGGCTTGGCACACTGCTAGCCTTTTCTTGCCTGGTGATGACTCACTTGGTATGCATGGCTGGGCTAGCACATTCCCGGTGTTGTTAGGTGTGGTGATTGTTGGTTCTTCATGGAGTTTCTGGAAAGGTGGAGGGAGGAATGGGATGACTAGGCATCAGGACTCATCTGAGTTCCTCGTGGAGGTAGTTCCTCCAGCCCTGTTATGTCAAGTGCCTCTACATATGTTTTTTTTTTTTTTTGAATAATGATTTGTGAAGCCTAGTTACTTTAAAGAAATGCATATGGCACATAGAGATTCTAAAAAGAGCAAAATAGTGGAAGGTGGGTGGAGCCTTCCTGTCAGTTACTGACAACAACCCACTGGGACAGAACTGAGGGCAGCTGGCTTGCTTTCTCTCTCAGCAGTGATGGGGACCATTTCCTATGCCATTATCCATTCCTCCCCGAATTTTCACTGCCTGCATTTGGCTTATTGAGCAAGTAATTGCAATTTCCTCATTCACTTCCCAATAGTCAGCACAGCATGGTGGGCTTTTAATTATTATTTATTTATTTGTGTGTGTGTGTGTGTGTGTGTGTGTGTGTGCGCGCGCGCGCGCGCGCGCACGCGCGTGCACAGAAATGTACATACACAATGTGTGTGTGGAGGTCAAAGGACAACTCCTAGGAGTTGGTTCTCACCTTCCTATGCAAGACCCAGGGATTGAGCTCAGGTCATTATCCCTGTATATTGCAAGTGCATCTACTGGACAAGCCATCTTGCCGACCTGACTTTTCTTTTTCTTCTTTTCTTTTTTCTTTCCTTTTCTTTCTTTCTTTTTTTTCTTTTTTCTTTTTTTTTTCTTTTTTTTGTCTTTATAATGATAGAACAAATTACAGATCATTTAAAACTTAAGGCTAGTGTCCAGATACAGTGAGTTAAAGAAATTTGATGATTCCTGATGATATCATTTCACTACTTCAGAGTAACTGGGATGTCCTATGTCTTAGTGCATTTTCTTCACAGTATTGGAAGTGTGACCCCAGTTTCTTAAGAAGACTAAAGGAAAGAGTGGGTCTGCCTTCTCAGATGGTCATTTAGCACCCATCAGAGTGGCCTCTGAGCTCCACTTCATAGGTTTTTTCTGTTTTTATTTTCTTCTCTCCAGATGGGATCTACTTTTATCTGCCTGTCATCCAGGAATCCTTCCACCCACCCTTGTTGTAGTTAACCATGCCTGGCTTTATGTGTCCCCAGTACTGGGACATGGCTTCCTCAGTCCCCTTCCTCAGAAGACTGGACTCCTCAAGGGCAGGTGCTGGGTTTGATTCAGATCTGGGCTCCTGGCTGCCCAAGCACAGAGCTTGATGGACAGCTGGTGCTCAGAGTCTTTCATGAGTGAAAACTGACATCCCTTCCTGTTTCTGCTTTAGGGCATTCTTCTTGAGCACCGAGAAAAAGAATTTGGAGACAAAGTGAACCCACTCTCTGTTCTGGAAGCTGTAAAGAAGATCAAGCCACAGACTCCAGCCTCAGGGAAAAGCTGATCATGTACAGCAGCTGGCTGGGGGAGAACGGGGCCTGCACGTGGGTTCACTGGATGAACTCTGCTTCCACCGTGACCCCAAGAGCTAGGAGCCATTGTACCATAGTCACTAGGGATTGATGATATATTAATATTGTCTTCTGTGTGGGCCCAGTAGGGCAAATAGGTCCCAGACAAAACTGATCAAAATCTAGCCAATCAGTGAGAATTATTTGAAGAGAGATCTAGAAAATCCAAGGCTTAACGTTGACTGCTACACTTCCTTTCAAATGTATATAGCCTGATTGCTGGTATTTGAAGTGAATCTTTAAATCCAAAATCTAAGAAAAATGGGGCTAAGAAACAGCTCAGTGGTAGAACATTTACCTCACATGCACAAGGTCCTCCATTGGACCCACAGACAGACAGACAGACAGATACACACACACACACACACACACACACACACACACACACACACACAC
>CABHPQ010161835.1:0-26225 GCA_902168405.1 Peromyscus aztecus | reverse complement strand
ACACACACACACACACACACACACACACACACACACACACACACACGCTTCTAAGAAAAGTTGATGATTGACTTGACCATTAGAGAATATAAGGCTTCTGCTTGGTGTGTTTTCTGTTAACAACTTGTTATGTAATGTCAAAGGACCACATACAGCAATTGCTGTATTCCAGGATAGTTTGATAAAGGTAAATTACAACGTGAAGTTTCTTGCGGTCTTCCATTCTGAACTCAGAGATTTGTTTCACTGGAAAGCTGTCACCTCTAGCTCTAATAAAAGTATGCATCCAAAATCACCTCTGTGCACAAGTTTTTCTTTCCTTGGTCCTCTTGCTTCAGCTTCCTAAGTTCAGGTCTAATAGGCATGAGCCACCACACCTAGCAAGACACAAGGTTTTCTGTTGATGTGTAACAAAAAAAGAGTTGCCATATTGTTGGCTAAAAGTGAAAAATCTATATTCTCCTGGGAGGAAGTAAAGAGGGGCAGCTCTAGTGACTGTGATCTAAGGGGGTTGAAAATTACCAGAAAGATGCATTCCATCATGCTTGTTAGTAGTTTTACTGTCTTCTCTGGAGGAATGATCTCGGCATTTAAATTTGGCAACTGCTTTCCTGTTGGTCTTATGGCCTAATCTAGTAAGCCAGAAAAAGGACACACTGAAGATGAAGTACGACTCTATCATTTTGTTGTGTTTGAATTTTGTCTTAGAAGTATAAGGTCAGAGGCCGGCAGTGGTGGCACACGCCTTTAATCTCAGCACTCAGCGGCAGTGGCAGGTAGATCTCTGATTTCAAGGCCAGCCTAGTTTATAGAGTGAGTTCCAGGACAGCCAGAGCTGCATAGAAAAACCCTGTCTTAAAAAAAGGAGAGGAGGAGGAGGAGGAGGAGGAGGAGAAGTATAAGGTCAGCAGAGCCCCAAGGAGAGCCTTCCTACCTTCCTCCACTAAGACACCAAATGGTTCAGTGGTAGAGAGGTGGATGTGGGAATTAGAAGAGGACCAAGCTAGAATCTGCCCCCTAGGAAAATAGGGGAATGGACAGGCTGGCAGTCAAGCCAGGAAAGGAGGCAAGATAGGGACTGAGTATGGTAGAACCAAGACCAAACACGGGTCTGGCTCTGAATGAGGCTGGCTATGTGGACTACGTACAGCCCCTGCTGTGCAGCATTCTGTTGTCTTTGAGGCAACATTCTTCCGGTACTTGCATGGGGTTGATATGACTTCTTCCCCAGAAAGAAAGCTGTACTCCCTGGGCCTCTAGTTGTTGATAAGGTAAGTAACTAAGTTCCTTGGTGCCCCCAAAGATACAGGAGGGCTCTGCAATAAGTCTCTGTTGTACCAAAAAGCAAAAGGGAGCTGGCTCATGGGCAAATTACTTGCTATGCTTGCCTAAGGATCTGGATTCCCAGCACTCTGTAAAACACTGGGTGTGGCCGGGAGTGTCTATAAACCAGTGATAGGTGGAACCTGGAGGTCTGGGGCAGGGTAGGCGCAGGGAGGATGAGGCTGTTGGCCAGCCAGTCTAGCCAAAAGGTGAGCTCTGTGTTCAGTGAGTGACCTGTTTGAAAAGTAAGGTCGAGAGTGGTAGAGGAAGACACCCAACTTCAACCTTTAGCCTCTACACCCCTACACGCACACACGTAAGTGCATGTACGTGCTCACACACTAGCACACACAAATTTTAGAAAAGCACACTTGATGGATGAATGCACACATCTTACTGGGATCTCATTCACCAGCTGGTTGCCCTTGGAGTCTTCAAATTCCACACAGTCCTCTCTCCAGTTAGTGTGGCCCTGTGGAAACAGCACTATGACGGGTGAGGGAGCACTACAATGAGTGGAGGGAGCACTGAGACAGCTGGAGGGAGCACTGGGACAGGTGGAGGGAGCACTAGTCCTTGTCTGTGACTTTAAGCAACGCTCCAATCCTCCACACTGCTAAAGAGGGTGTGAAAATTGCACTTGCCATTCAGAACTATTTATGAAGAATCCCCGAGGGATTGGCAAGTAGGATGCTAACCCTTTAACTGGAACATCTCATTAAGGAGAGACTCAGTGCAGGTAGATTTCCTTCTCCATTCAGACAATGAACATAATCATTAGTACAGACCTAAGGTCAACACTGATCTGTATAGACGTGACTGACAATTTTATTTATTTTAAAGATTTACTTTATACATATATGAGTGCCTGCATGTATGGTGATGTGGTGTCTGATGCATGAAGAAGCCAGAAGAAAGTGTTGAATCCCTTGGAACTGGAGTTACAGATGGTTATGAGCTGCCATGTGGGTGCTGGGAACCAAATTTGAGTCCTCTGGAAGAACAGCAAGTGCTCTTAACCAACCAGCCATCTTTCTAGCCCCTTGTTTTATTTTTCAATTATTATTTTACGTGTATGAATGCTTTCCCTTCATGTATGTCTGTGTACCATGTGTGTACAGTGCCTGAGGAGGCCAAGAGATAGCATCAGATCCCCTGCGATTGGAGTTACAGACAGTTGTCAGCTGCTATGTGATTGCTGGAAATGGAACCCTGGTCCTTTAGAAGATCAGCCTATGACTCCATTCCAGCCCTGTGACTCTTTAAAGGACGTATAAGGGCTGGGCGGTGGTGGTGCATGCCTTTAATCCCAGCACTCTGGAGGCAGAGGCAGGCAGATCTCTGTGAGTTCGAGACCAGCCTGGTTTACAAAGCAAGTTTCAGGACAGCCAGAGCTGTTACACAAAGAAACCCTGTCTTGAAAAACCAAAGAAAGGAAGGAAGGAAGGAAGGAAGGAAGGAAGGAAGGAAGGAAGGAAGGAAGGAAGGAAGGAAGGATTTGTTCCTTGGAAAACCAAATAAAGGAAGGAAGGAACCCGCCATAGTAGCTCAAACACGCAGGCTGCCGCTAACTTGAAAGAGACAACTAGTAACTGTTTTTAGCTCCGTTTTAGTATCTTTTTTCTCAGGTTTTAGGTGGAAACTCTTGCCAAGAGAAGGAAGGAAGAAAGAGATAAAGAATGAATGAATGAATGAATGAATGAATAAAGGAGTAAGGAGAGGAGTGGTGGGCTGAAGTAGGGTCAGAGAAATGAAAAATTACAAAAACTAGTCCAGGTTAATGTGATCAGCTGTCTCTGGTGACTTGCAAGTGTTTGAAGTTAGACTTCTAGCCTCTCATGGGTCTACGAATTAGCATACCTTTCTTGATAACTGTATTTTGATTGTGTGGCTCAGGTCCTCACAGACACCCTGTCTTATAAGAAATACATACATAATTCAAGGGACAGAGAAAGGACTGACAGCTGTAGACTTCAAGTGATTTTATTTTTGAGACAGGGTCTCATGTATCCTAGGCTAACCTCAAACTCACTATGGAATGATGAATGAGGAAATGACTGCTTCCAGGTATGATGGAGGAGAGGGTTTATTGTGATGTGAGGGAGAGCACAGCCAGGCATCTGGAAGGGTTCAGACTGAACATGACCGGCAGACTGAACCAGACCATGAGAGGGGAGAGTGGTGGGGGAGGGCATGAGAGGAAGACAGGAAAGAGTGGGGAAGAGAGGGCAAAAGAGGAGCGGCAGGCCAAGAGGCCAAGAGTGAGGCAGGGGACCAAGACACCCTGTGCCCAACATGGCTGGGTTATCTGGGGATCAGGCTGGGGGAAGGGAAGTGAAGTCCAGCCCCTAGGAGGGAGAGGTTTAGGGAAGGGGGAGGGGTGAGAAGTGCTGGGAGGAGCCACAGATACTGAGTGAGATTTGTCCCAGGATTCTTTGAGACCTAAAAGCTATGTAGCTGAAGATGGCCTTAAACTCCTGCTATCCTCCTGCCTCCGTGCCACCACACCTGGTTTATGTGGTACTGGGGATGGAACCCAGTGTTTCATGTATGCTAAGCAAGCATGCCATCCGCTGAGTTCTATCATTCTGCCCTAACAATTGTAAATCTTATTTAAAAAAAAAAAAAAAGTGTTCTAGCTGGGGATATAGTCAGTACTAAAGTCCTTGCCTAAAATAAATGTCCTCCTAAGGAAAGGGAAGTTAGCTGCCTATAGTCAATGTGTTGGCTTGGACAAATGCTAAATTCTCTTGGCGGACTTGATCTCTCCCAGGTAGAAGAGAGATCCAGCCTTGAGCTGCAGGGGACTTTGTAGTGTTTATTTAATTCTCTCTCTCTCTTTTGTTTGGTTTTGTTTATTTCGAGACAGGGTTTCTCTGTGTTGTTTTGGTACCCGTCCTGGATCTCCCTCTGTAGACTAGGCTGGCCTCGAACTCACAGAGATCTGCCTGGTTCTGCCTCCCTAGTGCTGAGATTAACAGTTTGTGCCATCATGACCCAGCTCTGTTTAATTCTCTTGTTGAGCGGAAGGTAGCATAACCATTTGAGCTGCTAAAGTTTGACACTGTTAAGATTTCTGTATAGCAAGGTAGGGCAGGCAGTTTTGAATGTTTAAGGAGATCAATAATACAAGTGACAAGTCATGCTGATGAGGATGTGGCACAAGGGGAACACTCCTCCACTGCTGGTGGGAGTACAAACTAGTATAGCCACTATGGAAATCAATATGGCAGCTCCTCAGAAAATAGGGAATTGATCTTTCTCAAGACTCAGCTGTACTACTCTTGGGCATATATGCAAAAGATGCTCCATCCTACAACAAGGACACTTGCTCAACCATATTCACTGAATCTCTGTTCATAATAGTAAAAAACTGGAAACAGCCTAGATGTCCCTCAACTGAAGAAGGGATAAAGAAAATGTGGTACATTAACTCAATGGAGTATTATTCAGCTGTTTAAAACAATGACATCACAAAATTTGCAGGTAAATGGATGGAATTGGAAAAGATCATCCTGAGTGAGGTAATCCAGATCCAGAAAGACAAACAAGGTATGTACTCACTTATAGGTGGATATTAGCTGTTTAGTAAAGGATAATCATGCTACAATCTACAGACCCAGAGAGGCTAAGTAACAAGAGGGGTCTAAGGGATGATGTGTGGATCTCCCTGGGCAGGGGAAATAGAATAGATTTTTTGAGTGAACTGGTAGTAGATGGGGATGCAAACAGGGGGGATCAGGCAGCGGTGGAAGGGACAGAAGGAAAGAGTACCGGGAGAGAAGACTGGAATTGGAGGGGCATTTGGAGAGCAATGTAGAAATCTAGGGCAGTGGAAATTCCCTGGAACTTATGACAGTTACCCTAGTGAAGTCTCCTAGTAAAGGGGGATACAGAGCCCAAACTGGCCATCTTCTATAACCAGGCAAGTCTATTAGCAGTGAGACTGGGATATGAACCCAATCACAAACCTTCAACCTACAATCCATCCTGCCTTCAAGATGTTCTGGGGCAATGGTGCGCAGAGCTTGTGGGAGTGGCCAACCCATGACTGGTACAATGTTTTTTTTTTAAATGACACAGGATCTTGTTATTTAGCCCTAGCTGACCTGGTAACAGAATTTAGGTTTTTGACTGATACCAATATACAGCAAGGTTGAGGAGGACCACTCTAAAAACAGAGTGTCAAGGTAGAAGAGCAACAGTCATATTTTAAAGATCTTTCTAAAGCCAGGCTTCCCCCAATCCTGTTTGGTGACTGTGGAGAACTCTAGGTGGCAGAAATGATGTGGACATGACTGTGGGTGCTGGGACCTCATCTGTCTCCAAAGCTTCACAGTGGGAGGAGTTGGATAGCAAACAGTAGATAATGGAGGGTGGGAAGGACCCTCATCAGGGCTTTACCTAATCCTGTATCCTTTTCACAACGTCCTGATGTCTCAAAAGCATGCCTGGTCTTCACCCTTTGTCTCTCCCCAAAGAAAGGCACTCCATTATAGTGTGAAGGCTATGAGGCCTGTGGAAGTAGGAAAGATGAGCAGTCAGAGAGGAAGTTCCAGGAGTTTGAAGTACAGATTGTGGATGAAATAAGAGAGCCCAGATATTGGTGAAATTATTAAGGCCACTCCACGTAGTTAAAAGGGAGGTTTATGTTGTGGGGTAACTCACAAATGAAGGGATAGGCTACAGGGTCTGGGGAAGACGTAGCACAGTCTGGCAGTGTTCTCTGGAGAACTCTGTTCGGTCTACCTCTAGTGTCCAGGGTCCGGGAACCAAGAGAAGGTGGCGCATCCGGATCTTGGGTCTTCAGGGCCCTCTCCTGGCCCCGCCTTGTAGGCGTGATAGTTACCGAAGCCTCTATGGGGGTTGGAACTTCCAGACCAAAGCTGGAATGGCTACCCACTACACCCAGACTGAATGCCTCCCTAACTGCATCCCCCCTATAGTCTACTTTTATTGCTAATGTTCCATGAGGCAAGCATGCAGGTGAGCATCTGTGAGTATATTTGAGAGGGAAGAGAAGGGAAAAGCTGACTTTTTTTGGTTTAACCCCTCAAATCCCTCACAGGTGTAAAGGATAGGGATTGTTCTAAAAAGTATTTCCATAGAGGACAATGACAGGGTCAAAATTCTTTGGGGAACTTTTTCTTGCCCAGGCATAGTTGGTTCCCTTCTGTGACATATAGTAGGGCTCATTGCCAACTCCATACACCAGTTAGGAGTAAGAATCAGTTCCTTCCCTAGGTAAGTAAGCACACGGAGGGATGGAGGGGGCTTGAGAGAAGTTGGGCAGAGCTGGTGGTGTCTCTCACAAGATGGCATATCTCAGATACCTGAAGGAAGCAGGTCTAACTGATATTGGAATCAGGAACATTCTAGGCAGAGGACATGGCAAGTGAGAAGGTCAAGAGGTAGATGGGATTCTATGTTCAAGGAACAACTAAGAAAGCAAGAAAAATGGGGAAAAAATGAACATGGAGACAGCGGCAGCATGTGAGACTACAGGCAGAATTCCAGTCATGTGATTCTGGCAGGCTATTGTAAAAAAAAAAAAAACCTTTTGGATCTATTTGTGTGTGTGTGTGTGTGTGTGTGTGTGTGTAAGTGCAGGCACAGACATGCCATGGCAAGCATGTAGAAGTTATGGAAGTGAGAAGACAAGCTTTGGGAGTGGGTTTTCTCCTTCCACCATGGACTCTGGGGATCAGATCAAAATTTAGGTCATCATGCTTGGATGAGAAGTACTTTTTTCCTTTGAACCATCTTGTTGGCTTCCTACTTCTGAGTTTTTATGAGCAAGATGGCAGTCCATGGGAGGGTTCAAAGAAGAGAGACAGGAACCAGTGTCCAGTATTCTGGCTGCTTGGAGAGAACAGGCCATAGAAGCTGGAAAGCAGAGAGATCAGTGGCAAATGGGGGTTGAGATCCAGGAGACAGATAATGGTGGCAAGAATAACACACAGACAGGTTGGCACTGAGAACTGTCAGAAGCTGAGTGGATTGACAGCACAGCCAAGAGGATCCTAGATGCAGGATGTGATATCGAGGAATCAAGGATGACCCCACAGTTTTTCCTCAACAGCTACTTGTATGATTTGCAATAAGGAAGAGCAGAAGATGATGGGGCAGTGGAAATTTTTGATTTGCTGCCACAGTGACAAGATATGAGTTAGAGGAGTAAGTATCAACTTGTTCACATTGTAACAATGCTAGTGATGCTTAGAAGAATGATAGCTAATAGGATTTCACTCACACACATATTGAAGACATGCCAACAGTATGTTTCAGGGATCCATGCAAAGATGGTAAAGTGCCAAGACAAGCATAGAATGACAACCACTGTACTCAAGGTTGAGTCCCATCCGGGAGCTCAGTACTTTAAAATCCCATTTCTGGGGGCTGGAGAGATGGTTCATGGGTAAGGATGCTTGCTGTGCAAAAATGAAGACTTCAGATCTCTAGTCCCACATAAAAGCCAGGCATAGTTGTGTACACTTATAAACTTAGCACTTAGCACTAGAGGGTGAGGATGAAGGAGACGGGATCACTGGGGTTTCCTGACCGGCCGGCCAGCCTAGCCAAAGAAATAGCAAATGCTAGTTCACTGAGAGATCATTGCAAGCAGATAAGACAGAGATTGGTAGAGCAGGAAATTCTAATGTCCTGCTCTAGCTTCTGAATATACATACAACATACACGCACACACACACACACACACACACACACACACACAAACACACACCCTGTTGCTCAGGCAAGACCCCAGTCCAGTTAAATAAATAAGTTGGAATAGATCTGGGCATTTGTATTTATAAAATCTCCTCTAGGGGATTCTAGAATGTAGGCAAGGTGGAAAACCACTGCTCTAAATTGAGAAACAATTGTGAAATCTTTGACAAGCAAAGGAATTTTCCCCTTTGTAGTAAAGCCTTTGTCAGTGTCTGTTTTGGATTTAGGCAATAGATGCCCATGTCCTAAATTCCATGATGTTCATCCAGGAAATCTGGGTAAACTTTGCTGGAGGCGGCTGAGCCAAGACTGTGGCTTTGCAATATCAGTCTCTACAAAAAAGGAACTCCTTGAGGAGGTGGCTGATGGCTGATGACCAGAGAAGCTTGTCTTATCAGATGTCAAACAGGCTCTCAAAGACCCTGAGGGCTGTGGAAGGAACAGATTCCAGAGGCTCTCATGTGTCCAAGACTGGATGGTTTGAGCATCAGTAAGAATACCTGTGACTTGGATGGTGCTTAACGCAGAAGCTCATGACTTGCTGGGAACCATGTGACTTCTTTGGGGAACCAGGCCTGAGAATAGCACCAGCAGGTTCTCCTGGAGGCAAGGCCCAGGAGAATTTAACCCATTTTTGGCAAGACTGATGGATAGTTCTGGTCATGACTCCAGGAGCATATGTGCTACCTGCTCTCCTTGCTTTCCTTATACAAATCATATTTTTGGCTACCTCTAGTTTCACTTTCTTAGAACTATAGATGGAATGGCTATTGCATTAGGAAAATTTCCCCCTGATGACTCTCCTCTGGGTGAGCCAGAGGAGATGTTGTTAAAAATATACAGTGGATCTGATTCAGCTTTTAAAGCTTTTGAAGTTTCAAGTGTGACCACGATTTCAGGATTCTTAAGAACAATGTTGCCTTTCCAACGCACCTTGTGACTAGTCTGAAAGAGTCACAGTAGTTCATGACATTACAAATTTACATAACTGTTCTGGAGAGAATGATTCTAACCACAAGGGTCTAGGAGAAATACAAATAAATAGATGATATCAAGAGTTAATGGGAACAATATAGGAACAGGGAATGAAACAGAATTCTAGAAATCCACAGTGCCCTCCTTTCTAATAGCTGTGCCAATACTGTAGGAAGTTGAGAGGAAAGAGACATGAGAACAAGAAATAAGCAGTGCCAGCTATTAAGAGTAAGCTTTTAAGTTATGTAGTTTACAGGATGATAGGAGAAAACATCCCCTATAGGAGATAGTATAGTACAGAATGAAGAATGAATTGATTCAGCCTTGACTGATGAGTTAATTGTGAGAACTTAGATTTGACTAGAGGCAAACATTAACCACTAGAGGCAAAACTCTCTTTCACTTTGCATGATGCTGTAACTGCAAATGCTACCAAGTGAGCACACTGTTCTACCTGTAGGTGTGCCTAGTTAGAAAAACTTCCTTTGTGGCTTGCAACACTGCACATGCTCCTGACATTAAAGCTATAAATCAAGTAGGTAATGGTTACCGGTGGGAAAGTTGGGGGATGGGAGGGGAACGAGGTAAAGGAGCAAACTGGCAGTTACTGTAACCATTATTAGAAACATAAGGAAACAAATCTGATTGTAAAACTGTTCATGCAAACTCCTGGAACTGTATAAATAAAAACAGCTCAGTCTATCTGGGGCCACTTGTTTGAAACAAATGGCCATAGTCTCTTCATTATGCTGACTTCATATATCCATTCCAGGTCATCGGACTCATTTGGAGCAAGGCTCTTAACAATGATTAGTCAACCAGTGTTAGTGAACTTCATCCATATCACACACATTACCCCTCCCCTCAAGGTTCAGGGACCATCATGGAAGAGGGGGTTAAAAAGATTGCAAGAGCCAGAGGCTGGGGAGGACCAAAGCAAAACGGGCTGCAGGACAAGCCAGAACTGCTGCACTCATGAACTCCCAGCAGCTGTGGTTACCCATACAAGATCAAGCCAGTTAACAGTCTAGCATGGAGGCTCCATCCCTAACCAAACTGCCATAAACAGTTGATGGCTTCTGGGGGGCCACCCATTTTATTTTGGGGTGTGTCTCCTGGTAGATCCACCATGCTCCAGTTGGTGTTCCACACCCCCAGGAGTATGAGCAGAACAAACGCAACTGGATGAGGACTCATGGGCCACAGATCAAACAGATCTGCTAGACTTTACCTTAGAGCAGGTGGGAGGCATGTGTGATGTTGCTAACCTCTGTATAGCAACTGCATATATGCCCTGGGTACAACAGAGGTGGCAGTGGAGGAGACACAGAGGCAGGTCTACCGCAGTGGAAACCCCTGCAGCACTCTTTGCTCTCCTGGGCAGTGAGTTCTCTGAATTACTGAGTCCAGAGAGATGGAACGGGGCCATGTGAACAGGACATTCTGCGATTGTGATCTTCCCGGCTTAGCGGGATGGATTCTAGTTATGTTTCCGTGTCTTCTGTTGAGATTATATCAAGATGTGACAAATCGAGTGACGCAAATTTCTGCCTCCACATCCTGAGAGGGTGGTGTGCATACGAAACAGACTAGAGGGCTAGGGAGATGACTCGGTGGGACCACAGCCTGCTGCACAAGCGCGAGGACTTGAGTTTCGATCACCAGAATCCATCTAACACCGAGAGGGGCAGCACACGCCTGCAATTCCAGTTCTCCCGTCGCAAAACAGGAGGCAGAAATAGAGCTCGCGGGCCAGCTAGCCTGGCTTACATGCAGCAGCCAACAGCCAAAGAAACACTCCCCCCAACAATAGGGAGGGCGAGGCTGACAGGGGAGATGGTGCTCTGACCTCCACACATCTGTGGCTGCACTCACGCAGCACATGCCCGTGTGGGTATGCACACACGTGATTTCGGAAGATTTTGAAAAGGCTAGCTTTTCTAAGGGGAGTTATTCAGGTCAAGGAAAGAGGCTACAGGACAGTTCTCCATGTGACTTTGAACACTCAGCTAGCTCTCTACTCTTCGTTTATTTGGACCTGTTGAGCATCTTGAGATCTCAAAATAAGGAGGAACTGGGGAGAACAGATGGGGGCCCTTTTCTACCACACCTACAAAAAGGATATTAATGCTTCAGCCCAATTAGTCAGCAATTTTGCTTCGAGGCATAACACCCAGGGTTGACTAATTTCTGGGGTCTGTTGGCTGCAATCTAGGTGAGGTACAAAGAGACAAAACAAAAGCCTTGCCAAGCCTTGTAGGACCTGCTCATAATGAATCTAGGCTTCTATTGTTTCTTGCTACTTATCTGTAAATAATGAACCTGATTCATGCACTTTGTTTTGTGTATTTTGTGTCTGGCAAGTTAGTGAGCAGGTCACAACGAACCTGCTTTCCACAGAAGGAAGAAAGCATTTAAACTATCCAACAAAGTAGGGAGTGAAATGCCCATATCCATCCCATTTTAACAATCTTGTTCCACCAAAGGAGGAGGGGAAAGGAAACTGAAAAACTCTTGTGAAGGTCACATTCCAGGAGTACAAGCTTCCTGAAATATTAAGGATTAGTCATAGGATTAAGAATGCCTTCTCTTCCTCCTATTACTAAATTTTATCACAATGTCACAAAAGAGCGATTTATAGTAGCCCTTTTTATCTGGTTCATTATGCCCAACTATCAAGAAAAAAAAAAAAAAAACAAGGCCTAGAAAAGGTCCAAAAGTACAGCTTGAGCACACAGAGCAAGATCACCACCAGATTCAGACATGGAGGGGTGCTAACGTCGTCAGACTGATACACTGAACATCCCTGGGGCTGGGATGTGACTCACTTGATAGAGCACTTGACTATCATGCTTGAAGCCCTGGATTTGATCCCCAGCACCTTACAAACCAGATATGTCTGAAATCCCAGAACTCAAGAGGCAGAGGCAGGAGGATCAAATATGCAAAATCATCCTTGAATAGGCAAGGTTTAAGGTCAGCTGGGGGTGCATGATAGATACACAGGCCTAGACAGACAGGCAGATATAGGTAGGCAGGAGGTAAGTGTGTAGATAGGTAGATACTTAGACAGACAGACAGACAGATGATAGATAGATAGATAGATAGATAGATAGATAGATAGATAGATAGATATAGATAGGTAGATAGATTATAATAGACAGATAATACAGTAAATAAAATAAAAAGAAAATCATTAATATGCTAAAGTTCAATGACTAAAGTAGAGAGCATATGAGGATATGTGGGAAAGGAAACAGATGGAAATTCTAAGAGAGAAAGAAAGCATGCTAATGATGGAAAACTTTAGAAAAGTGAAGAAACTGAGAGGAAGGAGTGCTAAAAGAGAAGAGTATACAAAAACTGTGAGACGACTACCAAAGATAACAAACACGGAATGAGAAGAATGGGTAACAACAGAAGAAATACTCGAAGTCACAACGAGTGGGAATTTAACTTAATTAATAAAGATGACAAACTGTAGATCTGATCTCAGAGAATGCCAAACAGGACAGATGTTCACACACATACACACACACACACACACACACACACACACACACACACACGCACAGATGCATGCATAATATCATATGCACCCAGGCATATTATCATAATTTCTTTTTTTGTGTTACTGTTATCAAGATCCCTGAAGGAAATGACTATGGGAGGGAAGATTATCTGGACTCTGATTTCAGAGGGATTTGGACTCATTGTAGGAAAGCTGTGATGGGGACAGTTCTAGCCATTGAGGTGGAAGCATGTGGCAGGGATTCCTCAAATGCAAGTAGACCAGAAAGTAGAGAATGGCTAGAACCAGGAAACACTCTTCAAAGGCTTGTACTACTCCCAGCAGCCAAGCCCAACTTCCTAGGATCCCACATGAATCTGTGGGGACACATTTCAAATTCATACTTTAGCAGTACATCATATCCAAACTGAAATGAATCTTGAAAGAAATCATAAAGGGGAGGAAAAAAAAACCACTTATAACAGAGCAAAGAATTGCGTGCAATTTTTCCTCAGAAAGCATGAAAGGAAGAACAAAAAAAGCAGTGCATGGTTGTTGGCACCTGCCTGTAATCTTAGCATTAGGAGGCTGGGGTGTTAAGGTTTTAAGTTCAAGTCCAAACAGACTACATAGTGAGATGCTGTCTCAAAAATACAAAACAAGGGCTAGTGAAATGGTTCAGAGTCTAAAAACACTTGCCACACAAGCATGGCGATCTGAGTTCAATTCCCAGAATCCACATAAACGTAGAAGGAGAGAACCAATTCCACACAGTTACCTATATGTGTGCACAGCATACACATCCACAAACACACACACACACACACACACACACACACACACACACACTAATAACAATAATAAAATACTAAATACAATTTTTTAACTTATAGTTTCTGAGACTCTAAGGAAACTCTAGTAGGTACTTCAGAACTAGGCAGTTTTCATTGAACTGTTGGTATTAACTTCTTCATAACTGTTAGCAACTAATTACACAAAATCTATGATCTTTTTAGATCATTAGAGATTGAGTAAATACATCATTTAGCTTGCTTTTCAGATTTAGCCCTAACTTTTCAGATAAGATAATATTTGAAATTTCAGAAGTCATCTCTGAAAGGAACTCTTTCTAGCATCCCTTTTTATAATATGCTCATGGTTACAAACTGTAGCATTTGGGACTTCCTAATACTCCATCTTGTTTTTCAACTTCCAAATTGAGGTTATAAAAAACTAATGATTTGTGTAATTTAATATTCACAAAGTCGTGTCTAACCTTAATGGGAATATATATGTCATATATGTATTTAAGTTTATATTGACATGAGACTGTATTGTTTAAAAATGTGTTCATTTTGGACTGAATAGTCCAAAAATGTGTCTTTTATAGTTACACTAGCTCCTACTAGTTAGTGAATATTTATTGCACTGTACTTTTACAGTATGTTAAAATGCAGCTAATTTGGTAATAGTTGGTGTGTGAAATATGTGTTATAGGCTGCCTTGTCTTTCACTTTTTTAGTAACAGTTTTAAAGGTCAAGACAGTAGAAGTTGTTTGTGAAGTTGATTTTTATCAAAATAAAATTGTACTTTAAAAGCCATGGCTTCTGTTGGATATGGTTCATACCTATAATCCCAGTAATTAGGTAGCAAAGGCAGGAGTATGGCCACAATTTAGAGGCAAGGCTGGTTTGTACAGGAAGTTCCAGGCCAGCAAGGGCTTCATAGATATGCTTCAAAATAGCAACAGCACAGCAAAGCAAAACTCTAGCTTCCTATAATGTGATAGATAAGTTAATTAGGTTGATTATTTTTACAAGACGGAAATAGCTCAAACGTTACATACATCCTGTTAATATACATGGTTATCAATTTAAAAATGTTTTAAAAAGAATTTCAGTCTGAAATACACAAATAATTCATGTATTTATATATGCATGTATTTTAAAATATTTTGTGTGGGTATGTGCATGCAGGGGTGTGTGTATGTGTGTGTGTGGTCGCCAAAGGACAACTGAGGGCATCATCCTCAGGAACACCATTTACCTCTTTTGAGGCCGGGTTTCTTATTGGCTTGGGGCTCACTATATTGGTGGTTTTTATCTGTCATTAGAGGGCCATCAATTGTAACAAACCTAGGCACAGGATATCAGTAACAGGGGGAGGTTGTATAGGTATGAGGTTGGGGATACATAGAGAAGTCTGTTGCTTCCACTCAGTTTTATTGTGAACCTAAAACTGCTTTAAAACACAAAAGTTTGGGGTTTTGTTTTGCTGTTGTTTGTTTTGTTTTGTTTTTGGCTAGCAACTCAAATCAACTGGGCAGAGATATGAACAGAACTTAAGAGAATGGGAAATAAAATTGCATCTTAAGTATATAAAACTACCTAATTTTATTCATAATTATTACATGATAATAAGTTTGTCATTTTATATATGTGTGTGTGTGTGTGTGTGTGTGTGTGTGCATTAGCACACATATCCACTGATGCCAAATAACATATAGCAATCGTTAAAAGTGAAGGTTTTTGTTTGTTTGTTTTGTTTTGGGAGAGGGTCTCTCCACATAACTCTGGGTGTCCTGGAACTCACTATGTAAACTAGGCTTTTCTCAAACTCACAGAGATCTGCCTACCTCTGCTTTCCAAGTACTGAGGTTAAAGGCACGCACCAGCATGCTCGGTAAAAGCAAAGAAAGAATGTTTAGTGTATTTGGTAAGTATATCATATATTATATATCAATATATTTGGGGTGTGTTTTTGAGACAGGATCTTACTAAGTTGCTCAAGTTGGCCATGAATTCTTTGGCACAGATAATCCTCCTGCCTCAGTTTCCTAAAAAGCATATACCACTATATCTGGCCTATAAGGTATTTGCAATACCAATTATGTTGTCAAGTCAAATTGGTATATTAAAAGCTGAAGTGTACAGAATTCCATGTAAATTGTCAAGATCTACCTACATATTGTTAGCTAGGGTTAAACAAGGTGAGTATTTATTTCTCTTGTATGTAATAATCTGTATGTAAGCAACGCAGGATGAGAAGGTCAGGGGCCAGTTTTTTTCTGTACTGTTACTACAGCATCCTAAATTTATGTCTTTGGTCTGAAAGATCCCCATAGTTCACCAGAGCTGGTATAGAGGTGGTATCTTTTCCCCTTAAGGTCCAACTTGGAAATTGCTCACCTCACTTTTTCTCACAGGCTACTGGCCAAGACTCAGAGATGTAGTGAACCGCAAGAATAGCAAGAAAATCCATCTTTCCTTCTTCCCTTCCTTCCTCCCTCCTTCCCTCTTTCCTTCCTTTGCCCTACCCCTGTAAATCTCTTGGGAGCCAGGGTCTCTAAGCTTCACCCCAACCCCAGAAATGTCTTTCTCATAAATGGCTTTGGCCTTGTGAACTTCAGTGGTTATAGCTTATCCCTTCTCTCCCCTCCTTCCTCCCGGAAAGAATGAATTTCAAGTGAAACCAACTGTGTATGCCTTGATATATGCACAGACCAAAAATAAAAAAATAAAAAAAAAAACATGAAAACCTGGTAATAGCATTTGTCTCTAGGACAAGGTGCTAGTAGTTGGGGACATGGGTGGGAGGAGAATGTTCCATTTAATATTCTTTTGTACATTTATAACTTGTTCCATATGCATGTATTAACTAGCCACACATTTTGAACAAAACTAGAGCAAATACTAGCAAATTATGCGCTCAGTAAACCTTCTGCCTGGGTCACTGACAAGGAGTTTGCTTGTTCTCCTTCAGTCCCTTCAGAGAGGGCTATAGATAGATGTGGTGTGAAACACAGGCCACATGGACTGCAGAAAATCCATATGGTTTGAGGAGCCTGAAAAACCCTGTGGGCAGCGTGAGCAGGAACCTGGAAAAAACGCAAATCCAGATAAGGGGCTGGGAGAGCCAGGCTTCCTGAGCCAGCAGACCCAGGTGGCCCTGGCCATTCTTCCAGACCATGCTTAGCTTTAGCTTGTTAGAGAGACGGGAGGCTCTTCTGCAGCCAGGAGCCTGCCTGCAGTGCAGCTCAAACAGAACAGAGGTGGGGGGGGCGCACTGGAGAGCTTCAGGCACAGTAGGGGGCACTGAAAGAGGGACCTGGAAACCAAGGCATACCTAGAAGGAGGGGTCTGGAAACTGAGGCATGGCCAGCTCCTAAGGCAGAGGGTGCCACTTGACCTTTGAGCTGAGAGCCTTTGAAGTCTCTGCCAGGCAGAGGCCAGACTCCCCTAATCTGACTCTTGCTTCCTTTCCAGCTTTTGTGGCTCATGAGAACCTTGAGGCAAACTAAGGCGCTGCATGGGGTGGGGGCCTAAGAGGCCCTAGTGCAAGAGGACATTCCTTCCCTTGTCCCACTGGGCTGTGGCGAGATCACAGGACCAACTCCCCTCTCCCCAGGCAGAATGCTCAGGCCTGCTTACTGGCCTGGTTCCTAGCACCCTCTGAGGGCATCTCTGGGGGTTCTGAGCACATTGCGTGACACAGCTACCTCCACATTTTGCCTCACCTCCAGTGAAAGAAATCAGAAACAGTTCAGAGCCCTCCAATATCCACAGACCACTTCTACAGCTAATAATTCGGGGTTTTATAATTTTAACTCAATAGATTTCCCCAAACACTTAAACATTAAATGTGATCGTCTTCCAGATTCGAACAACTTAAGAGTCTCATAAACGTTCTAAGCACCTTTAAATATCGAAAATAACAGCATAATCGTTGCAAGACTGCATCAGCGCACACACTAAATATGCTTACAAGTGCTAGCATGCACATCTACACTGGCTTTGTTACGTTTTCTCATTAGCAGTCTTAGGAGCAGGAGGGACAGACTGTAGTATATGCTCACATGTTGCTAATCACTGCCCTCTCCTGGGAACACAGCTATGCCACACCCATATAGACTGTCCATGTTCTTCTATGTCAGGGCTTCTTCTTTATACTTGCAGTCTCTTTTACCTGAAAATATTTTATAAGACCCCAGGTAAATTGTTATATAAAAATCAAATTGGCAGCTGACTAGATGGTTTAACAAGTAAATGTGTTTTCCATGTGTCTTAGGGTTTCTATTGCTGTGAAGAGACACCATGACCACGACAACTCTTATAAAGGAAAACATTTAATTAAGGTGGTGCTTTACAGTTTCAGAGGTTCACTCCATTATCATCATGGTGGGGAACATGGCAGTGTGCAGGTGGACATGGAGAAGAAGCTGAGACTCCTACTGCTTGCAGGCAACAGGAAGTGGTCTGAGTTTCACTCTTAGCCTGAGCACAGGAGACATCAAAGCCCACCCCCACAGTGACACACTTCCACCAACAAGGCCAGACCTACTCCAACAAAGCCACACCTCCTAATAGTGCGCCTCCCTTTGGGGGTTATTTTCTTTCAAACTACCACACCATACAAGCCTGACAGCTTGAGTTTGATACCCAGAACCCACATAAAAGCCAAGTACAATAATGCACATCTTAACCCAGCACTCCTATAGGAAGATGGGAGATGGAGTCAGGAGAACCTCCCAGAGCTCACAGGTCAGCTAGCCTGGAGTATGCAACATGGTAAAAACAAGAAAGACCCTGCCCCAACATAGTGGAAGTTAAAAACAGACTCCTGAAAGTTGTCCTCTAACCACCATACACGCATCCAAGTGTGCTTGTACACAGTAATACTACATTTTAAAAAGCAATTTGATACTGATAAGATGGTGTGCTTGTTTGTTTTTATGTAAAGCACTAAATCTTGGCTGCAGGAAATAGAGCATCATTGATGCTTTTCAAAGCTGATCCATGTTGTGGTTTAATAGTCATCAATGCTGAGGACATTTCAACACAGTTAAGGCCATTTCAGAGGTTGTTGGAAATTCTGTCCTAATCACAAGGCAAAATTCATCTAATTACTTCTTTTATGAAATTCAAGTCACTAAACTCAAGCAACAACTCTTAAAATCAAACACTGAATGTCCTCCAGTCACAGGGTAACTCTAAACTCTTTATTTATGTACATGCTTATATTTTAGGATGCTTCTACAGTGGTAGGTTGTGGACAGAAGTTTCTCAGTCCCACTCAGCCCCAAGGTCTGGACGAATCTTTCCCACCTGTAGTCATACAGCCGCTTATAAAATAATTACTCAGAGGCTAATATAAGTGTTTGGTCTATGGTTCAGGCTTCTTGATAGCTAGTTCTTTCATCTAAAATTAACCCATTTCTACTAATCTATGTTTTGCCATGTAGCTTCATGGCATTACCTGTGTTCCATTACATCTTGCTCCCCCACCAGCACT
The DNA here is from genome assembly GCA_902168405.1 of Peromyscus aztecus. Lineage (NCBI taxonomy): Eukaryota > Metazoa > Chordata > Mammalia > Rodentia > Cricetidae > Peromyscus > Peromyscus aztecus. The sequence goes on along the minus strand of CABHPQ010161835.1, from coordinate 7,395 downwards.
CAGTGTCTCTTCTGACTCTACCTTCTTCTCCTTGTCTCTCTGCTTGGATTCCCAGCCTGGCTCTATTCTACCTTGCCATAGGTCATAGCAGCTTCTTTATTAACCAATGGTAGCTACACATATTCACAGTGTACAGAAAGACCATCTCACAGCACTTCTCCTTTTCTGTCTAGTCAAAAAAGGTTTTCATTTGAATATAGTAAAATTGCATATAACAAAACAGTTATCAAGCAAGAATTACAGTTTTAATATCTAGTCTATTTGAATTTGGCAAAATTAAAGAAAATATTCTATCATCTATTCTATGTTTGTAATTCTAAAGTTTCATATCTAATTTATTTTTGTCATAATTAAGGAAAACTATAATTATAACTATCTAATCTTCAACTCCATTAAAGACCTCAAAAGGATATAATATTACCTGCATAAATGGGAAGTGCATTGTAAGCAACTTCCAAAATTCTAGAAATGACAGGGACATCTGGCTGCCTAGACAGTCACCCAAAGATCTTCTGTAACATTGGGGCATTTATCTCCAGCTTACAGGCCTAGAGTCTCTGGCATACTTTTCAGTGAAGCAGGAAATTTGAAGTACTGTTCTGCCTAATGGCAAAATTCATCAGTCACTTTTCTCTGTGTCCTGCAGAATGTCTGGCAGTTTCTTCTGTGAAGCAGGAACCTGAAGGATCATCTCACCTTGATTTGGCAAAGTTCAGTGGTCACTTTCCTATGGGTCCTGCATGTCCAGTTTATACAATATACTATCAAGCAGTCCAGCCAAGAGTAGTTTCTTGCCCAAATGGCCAGTTTTGCCAAGAAGAAGATAAACTCCTATTTATGGAGTGTCTTCGATGTCCATCTTCCTTTTTTTTAAGTAAATTGGTGCTGCAAGGAACAGACATGTGTCACTGTCCAGAAAAGTCTAAGTTTTTAAAACATTTTAAATGTCATATTCTGTAGATCTTTGAAGTGTTTGAAGATTACCTATCTATCTGAAATATATCTCTGCATATCTATAAAACCTAATTAACATGTCTGTAAGTTTGACTATTACAGTTTTAATATTTAATATCACAGATACTATTAATTTGTATTTCTTAATTATACACTACAATTTTAAATAAGTTGCATAAACATAATACCTTAAACAAGAATAGAAATATATATATATGTATATATATATACATATATATATATACAGTATAACAAAATTGTATCAATAAACCAAAATCCATACTAATGTAAAATAGGTAAGATTAATAGTTTTGTTTTAGATTAAAGTAGATTCAATAATCTACACTTTTATCCTATCATTTCTTTTTGTTTGTTTGTTTGTTTGTTTGTTTATTTGGTTGGTTGGTTGGTTGGTTTTTGAGACAGGGTTTCTTTGTGTAGTTTTGGTGCCTGTCCTGGATCTTGCTCAGTAGACCAGGCTGGCCTGGCTCTGCCTCCTGAGTGCTGGGATTAAAGGTGTGTGCTACTGCTGCCCAGCTTAGCCTATCATTTCTATATCTCCTTTTCTTTTTAGAATGAGATCCCCTGAATCTAATCTTCTTGTTCAGCTTCTTTTTTCTGACCATTATCCATAACAACGTGTAACCAACCCCCATAAACAAAGACAAACATCCATAATCCATTTTTGGGGGAATGTGGGCATAGTTTTCTAGGCTATTTTCTGCTGTTTGGTAATGTTGGTAATCTTTGGGGGACCCTGAGAAAATTTAGAATTATGGTCAAGTCCTGACTGAAGTAGTCTGTGAAGCTGGATCATATCAGCCAGTAGCCTTGAAACTTTTCTGGATGCAGAACTTAGAGGAAACTGCAGCAGAGGTGTTCTGAAACATTGGATCATCTGGGCCATCTGTTCCCATTGGAGATTTTTCTGGGGGGTCTTGCTCAACAAAACCATATTAACCTGGAAGCAATCCTCAGGTTCTCATCTTCTGTGAAAATAAAAGCAGAACCTCTTTTCCAAAGCAACATACATATCCTTAGACCCAAATACCAAAATACCTTTAAAATGTATGTTGGTTTATCTTATCAGCCTTTACAATCAAATGTCTTTCTGCAGTTAGCTCATTAACAGTCAAAAACTCAAAGAACACACAATAATATACACAATCCAGACTCTCTGTGTATTTTCCATCTTTATGTGACTTTACTTTTATATTACTTTTACTGTCTCTTTAAAGACTTTATCTTTTAAAACTATTCTTTTTTTTAATATAACTGCCTATACTCCCTTTCCTCTCTCTTCCAAGCCTAGTTACATTTTTATACACACTGTAAACTGCTTAGAGATTTTTTTCTATCTGAATCTGTCCTATTGTGTATCTGTAATCCTTTTCTGACCAGGAGAGTTTTAAAATTGTTAAGCTGCATGGCTAGGACCAAAGATTTGCTTTTGGCTAATGGCGCCTCCTCACTTGGTTTTTCAACATGGCCGATGTATGTTCACCACCAGCTCTGGGAGCCATGCTCACTGCCTATTCTGAGAAGCAGTGGGTCTATGCCTCCACCAAGCGGCATGCAGCCCAGAAACCTTATAGCAAAAGCTAAATCTGCCATGCAGCTCGTGCACAGCTTGGAGAGCCTCTGTGTACAATGGCGGGAATCTGCCAGGCTGTGTTCAAGCTCTAATGCTGCAACATTTCTGACCCGTGGCATCTCTGTACTGTGGCCTGCATGAGAGACATGAAATAGGAAGCTGCTCTTAGCTCCATTTTAGAATATTTTTAAAAGCTCTTTTAGGTTTTAGGTAGAAATTCTTGCCACCACATTTGGGCACCAATTGTAGATGGAAGTTTCTGTCCCGCCTGGTCCCATAGCCGTTCAGTCCCAAATATACACACAGAGGCTTATATTAATTACAAATTGTTATAAAATGCTGTGGTATGTCTTTCTGTGTGCTGTGAATATGTGTTTCTCTCATTGGTTGATAAATAAAACTGCTTTGACCTACGGCAAGACAGAATAGAGCCAGGCAGGAAATTCAATCTGAGATACAGGAGAAGAAAGGCAGAGTCTGAGAGACGCCATCCAGCCACCGGAGGTGCAAGTTGTAATGGAGCACAGGTAATGCCACAAAGCCACATGGCAGGATATAGATTAATAGAAATGGGTTGATTTAAGTTGTAAGAGCTAGCTAATAATAAGCCTAAGCAATAGGCCAAATAGTTTGCAAATAATATTAAGATTCTGTGTGTTTATTTGGAACTGAGCAGCTGTGGGACCATGTGGGACAGAAAAGCCTCCAGCTGCAGTAGGCTTCCATATTGAAACGTCTTTACCGTTAATTAGCCTTCTCTGTGTACCCTCCTCTACTCTGCCCTTCTACAGTGACTCCATTTAACCCTTCCTGTTCCATTGTTCTCTTTTTGCTCATTATATCACTGCATGTTGTCTCATGTCCCCTAAAAGATATCCTCATGGCCCCTTACTAGCTTCCTGATCTCTATGTATTCCAATTGAAACATGTACATCTAAAAATTCAAATCAGCATCCACATATGATTAAAAAAAAACATGTAATATTTGTCTTTCTGTGTCTGACTTACCTCACTCAGGATGGTTCTTTACAGTTCTATCCATTTAGCTGCAAACTTCATAATTTAATTTTTCCTGTTTCTTTTTATAACTTTTTAATTATTTGAGAATTTCATAAAATGTATTTTGATCATATTCATTCCCAACTTCTATTAATTCCTCCCAGTTTCCCTACTCCCCCAATTTTGTACTCTCTTTTTATAAAGTTAATAAACTACTCCTCTACTATATACTATAGGCTAGCAAATAAAAAGTCCAGTGCCATGAATGGGTTACTTCCTTTGAAGTCATTGGGCAGTGGGGACCCAAAGGCATACCCCCAGACATTATAGACTATTGCCATTGTTCTTGGTTACCCTCCAGAATTTGACAGTAAGACCCCATTGCTGAAGACCACACATACTTGAGTCATAGAACATAGAGAAATCAAGCTGGTACTTACCTGATCGCTTCATCCCTACTGCTTAGCTTTATAGTGCTAGAAGGTACAATACACATTACCAGAGGAGAAAAGTAATCATCAGTCTTACCTAGCAGTGGACTCTGTGAGCCACAGTGATAATGTCGGATAATGCTCACTGGTGCAATAGTAGCACAGGTATTATGGGAGAAATCAAATACTTTCTGATTGGCTTTAAGGCCCAATCTACAATATAGAATCCTATATTTGACACTGGTATCAGGCCCAAGAGCCTGTGGCTAGATAGGTTATCGGTCCTAGGGGATAATCTACTATGACATACTTCCTCCAGCAAGGCCACACCTCTTACACCTGCCTAAACAGCAGGACCAACTGAGGAGCAAGGGTTCAAAAACTGGAGACTATGGGGTGCATCTCATTTAAACCACCAGAGACCTTGCCCCCCCCCAAAGTTAACAGCAGTTGAAGAAGACACTGAACATTAACCTCTAGCCTACACACACACACACACACACACACACACACACACACACACCACATGTCCTAAGTTACATGTTCTCCACTCAGGTTACATAGACTGGCATTGTGGTGAACCTTGGACCTCATATCAGGTGCTCACAGGGTAGCCAGTGGCCTTCAAGACCCACACAAAAGGCCCACCCAATAATGGGAGCAGTGGCTCCTGCCTGTAATCTAACCATAGCACTTAGGTCTCTAAGGCAATAGATTGCTACAAGTTTGAGGATAGCCTGGGCTATAATTTGATCCTCACCCCCAACAAAGAACGGTTTGTCTAAGAAAGAACACAAGTGCTCTGGCTGTTCAGAGAAACCAGCTCTTGTTTTAATATGCCCAAGAGCAGGCAGCCAAGAGCAAAGACCTGCTGAGGAAGTGGGTGGCCAAGTCTGGCATGATCTCAAGGGAGAATGTGGCCAGAAGCTGCTGGAGTAGTGAAAACAGAGACTAACAATGTCAGAGCAGTAGTGGGGAGTGGGTGACATGGGGCAGCATTTGACCTGACCCTTCCAAGCTGTGGGGTTGTTCCAGAAGGCTTCCTACCCGCTCAGCACCCAGGCAGAGGGAAGTGGAAAAGGTTACAGCATGTACAAAGGCCAAACATACAGGAAACAGGTTGCTCCAGAGGGGTGTGTGTGTGTGTGTGTGTCTGTGTGTGTGTGTGTGTGTGTCTGTGTGTCTGTGTGTGTGTGTGTGTGTGTGTGCAGGAAGGAAGAGAGGTGGGACCGGGTAGAGAAAGGATGGAACCATGAGGCCTCACTGACCCCATTAGCAGCTGGGAAATGTGCCGACGACGACGAGGCTTTGTAAGGTCGTCCCAGCAGCCAGTGAGCGGTGGGTGTAGCTGGGTGGCAGTGGTGACTGGAGCAGAGCCTTGAGTGGAGTTCCTCCTTCTCCCACCACAATTCCAAGTGAGTGATCAAATTCAAACGTTAGGTCTTCTCCAGGCAGCCACTATCTGGGAGGTGCTGGCCCTGGGTCATGGAATGGGAGGGAGACTTGCAGTTAGAATGTGGTTGCTGCAAGCCATTCTGAGGCCAGGCCTGGTCAGCCTTTGTAGAACACAGGAAGATGTTCGTATTCAGTAAGAGAGAGAGACTAATGATTAGGTTTCATTCTAAAGACAGAGGAGGGGGATACTAGATGGCGGGAAAGAGATCAAGTCTTCCAATGAAAGTAACAGCCTGGTCAGGTTCATAGAAGTTATCTAAAGATACATGAACCTGAGAGCACAGATAGCTGGTGAAGATGGGGTGTGGAGCTTGGCGCTGCATCTGGGAAGACCAGCATGTCCTGGGAGGGGGGAGTCCTGAGTGGATAAGCAGAACAGAAAGCCAGGAAATGAGTGCTCTTGGGAGAAGACTCAGTAGTGTCAGAAAAAAACAAAAAAAAAACCCAAAAAACAAAAAAACACTGTGAAGACCTTTCTCCCCTTTGAAAGTATACACACACACACACACACACACACACACACACACACACACAGATAAACTCAGAGATTCAGAGAATGGCCCCTAGGTGGCAGTGTGCACATGAGAAATCTGCTACTACCATACATTACTCCCGAAGGGATTGTCCCAAGAGACCAGCTATGCCTCACCCCCTATCTGTGAGAGGGACAGAGAAGGACACCTGTAATGCTTGGAACAACCTTCTGTCCGTCTGTGTCCTTCTTTGCTTTGAGTGATTCAGGGTGAGCCTCCTCTGCCTCTAGCGTGGGAGCAGGGGGGCTTCCTGGTCCTCTCCTTCTGGCCGGGTTTGAACACGGAGATCTTCAAATCCCTGAGTATGAGGTTGAAGGAACTCCATTCCAGACATAAAGTTGGCAGTCCTGGTTCTACCATTTGTGGGCTGGGTGATTCCTCAGAGTCTCCTTTCCACTTTCAGCCTACTGATGCAGAGCTTTGGAAAGTCATAGCACATGAGACTATTCTAAGTAACACGCTTTACACTGTCCAGGGGCTTTCACATCTGAGCATATCCCATAGTTCCGTGAGTGGACACAAATGACTCAGCCTTGAATGAGTACAGCCTTTTAGGATTACAGCTAAGACTTAGCCGGGAAGTCTGACTCCTGGGCCCTTCCTTTGAACTTTTATGACCTATCTCCCTATGGTGTTTTATATGATCTCATCAGTCATTGTTGTTTGTTTGTTTGTTTGTTTGTTTGTTTGTTTAAACCATATTCTTCCATTTGGAGTAAACTATGGTTGAGTCAAAGATAGAGCTGGAAGTATACTGAGAGACCACCTAATAAGCAAGCTTCTTCTTTCCCCTGCCCATAGTTTGTAGATGGGCTGAGAGTCAATGGGACTACTTGTCACCACCATCTGCTAGCTCCCTTCCAGTCTCTACCGTTACAGCACGTTCCTCTGTGACCTATGCTCACACATGGTCTCCTATCACAAACACCATTTCTGTCTTGTAGGGAGTACCATTAGAGGGCAGAAGTCCCATGACTATGGCCGAAGTTATCACTCAGAGTAAGAAGTGCTTGGATTAGCTGGGTGGTGGCGCATACCTTTAATTCCAGCACTCAGGAGGCAGAGGCAGGTGGAGTTCAAGACCAACCTGATTTACAAAGCAAGTTCCAGGACAGCCAGGCTGTTACACAGAAACCCCGTCTCCAAAAACCAAAAACAAGCAAACAAACAAAAAGTTCTTAGATGTTTGGAGGTTTTTTGTTTTGTTTTAGATCATTTTGGAATAAATACAGTAGGCGCTGTGTGACAGGATGACGGGTTAAGAAATAAATTTCTCTTTTGTTATCATTTTCTTCAGGGACTCTTATTTTAAGAAAGGCAACACCAATTCAAAACTGATCTTGGAGTGAAAGGTCTACCAAAGCTGCCGAGCCCCGGCAACTGTCGTCGGCATACAGTGGTGACTCACTCATCCTCAAACTGGCCTCTT
>CABHPQ010161834.1:0-30257 GCA_902168405.1 Peromyscus aztecus | reverse complement strand
TCCCTGTTGCCACTGGCACATCTCCTCCTCCACATCTGTGGCCCAGATCTCCCTCAGCTACTCTACCCTCCCCCTGCTTCTCTCCAAAGGCCTCCTTCCTGGCCCCTCTGTTCCCGTCAGCCTCCCCCTCCCTACCTTTCCAGACCAGCATCCCCAGCGCCAGCTGGCCAGGGAAGCCGCCCCCATCTCACGTCCACTCCTGGTCCCTGCCAGGCCACTGCTCCTCTGCTTAGCTTACCCTGCAGCTCTGGGCCCACCACAGCACCTGCACACCAGCACGCTCTTTCTTTTCTCCTCTGCAATCACCCTGAATGTCCTCAGGGGATTTGGGTGGGCTTCCTGAGGCCCTGGGTCTCTTGGTACCCTTACCCAGGGGCTTCTCTCCTGTTCTGAACACACTTCCTATCACTCCCCATGTCCCGCACTTCAGCTCCTCTCTGTGGGTGAGCGGGCACCAGCTGACCCAACCTGGGTGGGGGTGGGGCTCCTTACATCAGCATTGGGTTCATACATATCCCCAGTGTCCACTGGCTAACTTCCAACTCTCAACACATCCCCGGCAGTCCAGGGGTCTGAGGTCCTTCAGGGGAAGGAGGTCCTTCAGGTCTGGCTGCTGTAACAGGCTCTTTGTGGACCCTAGCAGGGATGGCTAAGGCAGCTACAGAAGGTGAGTGTCAGCTGTGGTTGTCATGGGGTGTTTGAAGGTCTTGATGAGGGTTGAGCCCTCTTGTCTCAGGAGGTCTCCAGGATGATGCCAGCTCCAGGTTCAACCACAGCAGTGAGCAAGATGATGGTGTGATTCTTCGTCACCACTGCCGTAGCTTCTGTCATGGCTGAGCATGCTCCGAGAGTGTAGCCAGATTTCACAGTCCACACAGTGGCCCCCTGGAGACCTCCACTGTCCCCTTAACTATCCATGAATTCCAATGTCTGTTCATCATTGGTAAGAAGGTTGTTTCCATCGGTCCCCTCCAGGGCCACAGATAGTCACAAGCACAATGACATGGGCATAGTGACTCAAGTGTAGTCACAGGTGCAGGGACTCAAGGACAATGGTGCAGAGGGTGAGGGACTGTGGCACAGGGGCAGTGGTGCAGGTGAACCTCAGGCATCCAAGCAGCTTTCGTTGATTCCTGGAGCATGCGTGCGTTGACTACCATCTTAGAGGCAGAGGAGGGGCAACCTCCATAAACACCTGGTAATGACTTCTGGCCTCTCAATAGGTTCCAGGGCAGCCTGGGACCCGGGTCGGGACTCTAGTGCCCTCCTGATCACCAGCGTGTGTCCCAGCTGTGGTCTGCTCAGGACAAAAAGGAGACCAAGGGTCATCAAACAAAATGCTCAGGGACTTAGGGGCACCCCTGGAAGCTCAGTCTCATTGCAGTTCCCTCCAGGATGTCAGGGGAGCACCCCAAAAATCTCTCCTGAATTTCCATTGTGAAGCCAGCAAGGCTGCTTCAGCTCTCAGCCCAGGGATGGCAGGAAGACCATGTGAAAAGTGACCCTGAGGGAAGCAGGCTAGCACGGCATTTCAGAGGCACATCTTTAAATGCTGCTGGTGGCCAGGACTTCTTTGTGTCTAGCTAATGACGAGGGGTCTGGTTCTTGGTAGGCAAGATAGAACTCAGGGTCTTGTGCATGGTAGGCAAGTACTGAACCACTGAGCGAGTCCCCATCCCCTAATGATGAGTTGGGTAGGGGGCCATGTTTTCTGGCATGGATATTTTATCTCTGAATTAAGTGTCTCCCCATTAAGGTGGCAACTCAGGATATTCATTTCTAAAATGCAGCGTGAGGGCCCTTGGCTATGGTTTCAGTCTTGGAGAGCAGAAGAATGAAGGGCCACTCTTGAGCATTGTTGGGCAGCCTCTGTGTGGAGGGTAAGTGGGGAGTGTAGATACCTGGAACACACAGTGGACACAGAGGCACACAGAAGGCTAGGGTCACCATCGCGGGTCGGCTGTAGACAACCATCAGGGAAGGCTTCCTGGAGGAAGTGAGGATTGAGCCCTGAAATCGGTCCCCAGCTCGGGAAGAAGGGCATCCAGGGAGAGGAGCCTGCTTCTGGGCAACAGAGGTATGACCTGCAAGGACTGGTGGGATGGGCCCTGGGGGGGAGGGGAAGAGGGATTGAGGGGGCAGGAGTCATTCTTTCGGGGACAGCAGTCTGCTCGTAAGCACCAGACATGCTCTGTGGTGGTAGCCCCGAAGAAGGAAGCAGCCCTGTTGGCCTTGCAGAGCGGGGTGAACCAGGTGGCAGCATGGTGCTCCACCACCACCCACATACTCACACCCTTCGGTCTTCCGGTCAGGCCAGCAAAGGCCTCCAAATACAGGTAAACAGTGACGGCTGAAGACGATCTATTTGCCTGAGTCTCCACACTCGCTTGCCTCTCCTCGGGAAGCCTGTGCTGGAGAGCTGCAGAAGGAAAAACGGGAGGCGAGGAGAAGACAGAAGGGGAGGAAGCGCAGAGGGGTGTGCAGAGCAGCTGCAATGGAAGAGAGCAGGAGAAGACTGGGGGACACCCTGAGCCCTGGAGACCCTGGCGGGTTCAGGGTTCCTCTGACCCCACAGCACCATGGTCCCTGCCCCGGAAAATTGGGGGACAACCTTCCCAGTACATTTAGGAGTAAGGAAAGGGATGCCCTTCATAAACAAACAGCCAATAAAAGGAAAGCAGTTCACTTGGTCGGAGTTTTACGTGCCATGAGATTGAGGTCAAGACTCAGGCCAAAGTGGGATGCAGCATGGACGACCATGTAGACGCAAGGTTGGACACAGATCACATACCAGCTGTGGTCTAATAGACAGAGGGGGACCCAGAAAGGCGTATGTGATAGCTATTTTACCGTTGCTGTGATAAAATGCCCTGATCAAAGCAGTTCATAGAGGAAATGGTTTATTCGGGCTTACGGTTCCAGAGGGATAAGAGTCTATCACCATCATGGCTGGGAGGCCCTGCCGCAGGCAGTGGCTGGGAACAGGAGCTGAGGGCTCACGTCTTGAGCCACCAGCATGAGACTGGGAGAGTAAACTGGAAGTGAGGAGAGGCCTTAAGCTCTCAAAGTTGGCCCCAGGGACATGTTTTCTCCAGCAAGGCTGTGCCTCCTTGTCCAATGCCCAAGACTATAGGAGATGTTTCTCATCCAAACCACCACAGCCTGTCTGTCCAGACTCTTCTGCATTACATTTTTTAAAAGTCACTGTGACCATGTTACTTGACAGAAACAACTTGAAGGAGAAAGTGATATATTTGGTTTCCAGTGTTGGAGTCCAATCCACGGCTGCTTGGTCCCATATGCCTGGGCGGAGCATCATGGGGTCGGGAGTGCTTGGGAAGACTGTTCACCTCATGGGGGGAAAAAAGCAGAGAGAGGTAGGGACAGGCACAGACCCAGTAACCAACCACCTCAAGCTCCTAATGTTTTCGGCCCCTCTTAAAATAGTGCTACCAGCTGGGGCTCCAACAGTCAACACATGAAGGGATTTCACACGCAAACTGTAATGGTGATCTCTCTCTATAGTATTCCTCCTGGAATGGTGGTCTTCTGACCAACCACCAAATAGCCCAGGGGAATTGCTTTATGATGATTCTCACACAGAAAGGTGTGGAAGCATCAGGAGGTGATGGGGATTGAACCCAGGGACTAGTGTGTGTGCTTGGCAAAGGCTTTGGCATGAGCTACAATTCCCAGCCCCAGGGGACTATGTTCAGGCTCTATGGTTGGCTCTGTGGAAAAGGGTTGTTATCTATGACCTGACTCAGGAAAGGGACATTCTAGTTTCTAGTTTGCCTCAAGAGACAATGCCAGATGAGAGGCAGGAAGTGAGCCACTGCCTTTGAAGCCTTCATTTTGGGATATCATTTTCTGAGCTCCAGCAGTATCAGGCTTCTGGAAGGTTCCAGAACTCTTGAGCAGGAAACAGGGTTTGGCTTCTTTTTTTTTTCCTCCTCTCCCTGCTAGTGGCCGCTTGCAGATGGAGAGCAGCTGCCATCTGCACAGAATCCATCATCCTGCCGCCACGGGGAAGATGGAGGGTTTCAGCGTAGGATGGAGCGCCACGGTGTGATTCAAATTGCAGGAAGGTGACAAGAATGATGTCTCTGAGAGGCTCATCTAGGAAGCTGATGGGACTGCATGGCGCTGCAGCCTGGTCCCCCGAGATGCTGCTGCAGTTTTACAGTGGCAGGGCAGGGTCCCCTCTCCAAACACCTGACTGGGGTGATCTGCTCTGGGGCTACTACCTCTTAAAAATAAGAATGTAGGGATGTGAGCAAAGAATCTCCCTGCAAATAAGTCAACCTTGGAGAGTAAGCCAAGCGGACAGAATTCTCACCTTGACGGTCCAGCTGACTGTGCAGGGAGGGGACACTCCTCATGCCTCTCATACCTTCTTAAAACAGCTTGTCTTAAAAGGTCTGCCGATCATACCCTGGGTCATTCCAAATTTGACCCATCTGGGCCTGAAGCCTGGCATTTAATCTCAGGTTCATAGTGAGGAGTGTCCCGGTGCCCGGAGGAAGAATCTAGCAGCCTACCTAACAAAGGCTGACTGGAAATGCCACTCCCAAGTGACCACTGGACAATGGCCCTAGATCCACAGTTTGGGCTTTAAGAACCTATATGTCATTCTTTGCACACAAAACCTAAAAGCAGATATCCAATGTTTTCACTCAGAGGCTGGAGAACAGCGGGGTACCTATGTGGAGGTTACACTCAAGTGTAGCAAATTAGGGTGTCACGTCTTTACATGAGGATGTCTTTGAGCTTCTGTCTATACCCATGGACACAGGAACTGGCTTCCCTCCGAGGTTGTTGGTGGCCTTCATGGTGACTGTGACAGACTTGGAACATGATTCACTGACTGTACACTTGGCCACTCTTCGGCACTGGTGATGCAGGGCTTCAAACTTCCTTGTGGGGTGGCCGCTGTAGGATGGAAACTGCCCTATACTAGCTGGCAGTCTGTCCAAGCAGGCTGGTAGGTGTGGCTCACACTAGGCTGAGCCCTTGGCCCATCCTTGCCAGTTTCCTCAGAGTAGAGATTCCATTTGGCCACAGGTTACCAGGAAGGGTGAGCTGGCACTTCAGCCTCCCTTGAATGCAGAGCTCTGGGCTCTTGCTGAGTGGCATGTGTTTGTTGGGAGAGGGCTTTCTCATAGGTTACTGCATCTTCTGGAAATCTCTGTCCTAGTCGCTCCTGGACAGGATGACCTCGTGTGTATGGATTAGGACGAATGTGCTTCTTGCTCATTCCCAGGTAGGGGTGGGTGTTGTCAGGAAGGAAGTAGCAGGGGCCTTGTGGGAGCCCTTTCTGGAACTTTGACAGAGTGTCAGTGGTAGTCACCCAGTCCCACTAAGAATCACAAAGCCAAGGGATGGGGGGTGGGAGGGGGCAGTGTCAGGTGCTGGCCTGGGCCCTGACAGAGGCATGCTCTGCAATACCATATTGGCTGCTGGGTAGTTTACAGAATGCCATAGCAAGCCAAGGGCACACCTCCAACCACCCAACACAGTGTAGCAAGTCCAACATTATGATTTTTAGCTGTGAAAATGCCAGAGCTGCATACTAGGCAGAAACCTAAGCAGAAGAGTAGAGAATGGGAGTCCTAGGCCGTGGTATGTCCCCTAGGTCCCCCGTGTCTGGAAGGGCAGGGATCAGTGTAAGTAAGGCAGAGCACTCGGAAGGCGGCGAGGGTGAGGCCACTGGGTCTCTGGTTGAACTGGGGATTTGTGCCTGCCCTGGGGGGACACGGGAGGAAAGAAGAGCGGGGTGCACAGTCCAACTGCCTGAACGGGGACTGCATCCTCTAGACCACACACAAGTCCGCCCAAGGAGCGGGAGCCTGAGTGCTTCCGAGGGGCTCCATCACTGGCCAGGGGAATTGCAACCACGGGACAGGTGGACAAGGAAATCAAACCAAGAACAACAGACAAAAGAGAGCAGGCACTGAGGGCCAGAGACAGGAGGATTTGCGTCGCGGAGTCAGTGAATGAATACAGCAATAACGCCCCCCCCCTTATAGAGTTGCTATAATATTATATCTAACGTGTTCAGTTTTCAAAAAATTTTAGATATACAAGTAAAACGTGAGCCTCTCTTTGTGTGCTGGGGCAGCAGCCAGCAGCCAGTGATGTGGGCTCTGAGGCTGGGTTAGACCAAGACTTCAAAACAGCCACTGGAAATATGTTCAAAGACCTAAGGGAAATCGTGGCTAGGGAATTACAGAAGTTATGACAGTAACGGCCAGAACCCAGCCTATCAACACAGAGAAACTATACGTTTATTCTATAAATCTAACCAAAATGAAGATTTTACTAGAGGGGTTCAGCAGCACATCTGCCTTGGCATAAGAACTTAGAAATAGATGAATAAAAGCCATCCAATTCGAGGCATGTGCACTCCCAACACTCAGGAGGTTAAGGCAGGAGGACTGTGGGTTTAACTCCTGTCTGGTCCACACAGCAGAATATCTGTCTAAAAAAAAGAGGGGGGAGGGAAGAAAGGAAGAAAGATTGCATTATGAGAGATTCAGGTGAAAGAAAAGGGGAGGGAAGAGAGGTAACTGAGTTAAAATAGAAGCAAGGAAAAGAAAATCCCCCAGTTTGGGAAAGGTACTAATTTACACATCAACAAAGTACAACAAACTCTGTGTAGGATCCCTGAGATTCATAGCTAGACGCATGCTGAGTCAAACATTCGTGAGACAAAGAAACATCTCCACACACAACCAACCTCATCAAATGCAGAGATGGGAACCTCCACTGTGGTGGTCCTTTGGCGGAGAACAATCGACAGCAGAAAGTGACTGACACCCACGTGAAGGGGTCGGAGGTGGCTCCATGGTCGAAATGCTTGCTGGCACACTATGACAACTAGAGTTTGACTCCTCAGAACTGAAGTGAAAACTGGCCAGGGTGGCACAAACGTGTGTAACCTCAGCAAGCCTATGGGCAATGGAAGACACAGACAGGAAAATCTCAAAGGCCAGCTACTCTCTGAGGCTGAGACCTGCAAGTTGACCTCTGACCTCCTCCTATGTGCTGTGGCACCTGAACTCACACACACAGGGACACTACACACACGTACACACACACACACACACACACACACACACACACACACACACACACAAACACACAGTCCCTGTGAAGAGTCTCGGAACCGTACTCATACAGGCAAACACAGCACTGCTATCTTTCTTTATTGGACTTTAAAGACAATTGTTTACAGTGCTGGTAAAGCTCGCTTGGCTTGAAGCAGTAAACATGACATGTGTGGCAATAGCGTCAGGGGCTACGTGGGAGTACTGTTTCTGTATTTCATCGATTTAGTAAGAATTCACAGGAGACCGGAAGAGGTGAAAACTCATATTGCCATATACATAATACATAAAAAGTGAAACAGTATGAAAAGCAAATGAATTTACTTAGGTATTTGAGGTAGGGTTTTACTCTACAGCCTAGACCGCCCGGACACACTCTTGGCCTCAGCCCCCAGAATGCTGGGATTACAGTCGTGAGCTATCATGCCTGGCACAATGATGGAATTTAAAATAACTCTACTAGAATTATTTTACACGAGAGAGAAGAGACGACAAGCTGGCGGATGTCAAGCCGCATCACCAGCTACCTGGATTAAGTGCTCTGTCACACAGCAGACACGGAACTCATGTGTGTCCCCTTTCTTCTCTTTTTATTCAGTCCGGGAGCCCAGCCCATGCAATGGTGCCGCCCACATTTACAGAAGGGGTTTCCACCTCAACCTACTCCAGACAATTCTTCACCACGCGTCCAGGATTTGCTTCCACGGCCAATCTGAATCCTATCATGTGACAGAGATGAACTGTCACATAGACTAACTCATAGAAGATCAAGCTAAGTACTTTCTCTGAGACTTGATACACTTCAGATTCAAAGACACAGACAGAAAACCAAGAATGTACAAGGTCTGCTGTGCAAACAAGGGTCCTAAGAAAGCTAGAATGGCTAGAATAAATAATTCTACTCAAAACAGACTAACTCATAAAACAAGAGTAAACTATGTACTTTGTAGAGAGACACAGTTTAGAGTTAAAGGCAGATTGAAAGCAAAATCAGGAAAAGATGTACCATATCAACAGTGACCTTAACAAAGATGGAAGAGCTAGCTCAGGAGTAGTCAGAACAGACAGAAAAACCACTGCGGAGGGGACATATGAATACATAATGGCTGTAAGGGAAATACAGCAGTGTATGTGGTCCCAACAATAGCACTGAACACACAGAGCAAATACTGCCCATGGGAGGGGGGAGGAGGCATTAACACAGCCATAGCTGGAATCTGCAGTGCTCTGCTTCCAGCTGAGAAACTCTAGACAGACAAAAACAAGGCACAGAAGACCTGAGCCACTCGGCTTTCCAACAACCTGACTTTTCCATACAACTCACCCCACGCGGATTCCATCCTCCTCCCCACCCATACCCCTCGCTCTCCCACCCCCTTCTTCTTCTTCCAGCTAGTCCTAGTGTGAGACCCTGTAAAAGGCTTTAAGTGAGTAGACAGTAAATACTGTGAGTGGTACTGCACACCTGTAATCACAGCCCTTGGGATGTGAAAGGAGGAGAATCAAGAGTTCAAGGCCATCCTCAGCTACATAGCAGGTTTGAGACAGGGTCTCATAAAAACAAAAACATTGGGATAATAGAAGTGTGGTGTGGTGGTATAAAAACTGTAACCCCAGCATTCAATCCGAGGCAGTAGAATCAAGAGTTTGAAATCAGCATAGGCGACACACTGAGTGTGGAGTCAACCTAGGCTATAAAGTGAAACTTGTCATAAGGAAAAAAAAAAAAGAAAGAAAGAAAGAATGAAAACTAAAGAGAATCTAAATAACACAAAGAAGTATGTTTTCTTATCATAAAGGAATTAAAAATCAACAGGAAGAGATTTGGAGAAGCCCTAAATATTTGGCTCATCAGTTCTGGCTTAAGAAATCACAAGGAAAACTGGAAAATCGATTTTGAAATAAAAACAAGTAACAATTTATGAACAACTGAAGCCAAAGCATTCTTTTAAAAGATATTGCCTGTTTAAAATGTCTATTCAAGAGTAGAAGATCTCAGGTCAGTGGGATGTTCTACTTCCAAAAACCTAAAAATGAGCAAGCTGAGACCAATGCAAGCCAAGGAAAATAACAAGGATTGGAATAGAACTCTACACAACCAAAAACAAAGGGCCAATAAAATAAAGAGAATGAAGTCAATCTTCTTCAGGATTTCTGAGCCTAAGTGTACTATTGTTACAGATCACCATGTTATTACAAAACCCACATGGTTGTATTTAAATTTTTTAGAAAAAAAATTGCATTATGAGCCGAATGTCTGCTCCTCACAAATTGTGTTGAAGTCCCAACCATTGTGGCTGTTGGGATGTGACTGTCAACTGGATGGGGTGGGGATTGGAATGCAAATGGCCCCTATAGGTTCATAGATTTGAATGTTTGGTCACCAGAGTGGCACTATGTGGAAGGATTAGGAGGTGGAACCTTGTTGGGAGAGGTGTGTTACTTCGGGTGGGAGTTGAGGTTTCAGAAGTCCACACCATTGCAGTTTTTTCATCAGATGTAAATTCTCAGCTACTACTGCTCCAGGGCCATGTCTGTGCCTGCTACCATACTTCCCGTCATGACGGATGGACTCACCCTCTGAGAATGAAAGCAAGCCCCCAATGAAATGCTTCCTTTTGTAGGTTGCCTTGGTATTGGTGTCTCTGCACAGCAATAAAAGACAGTGTCTACCATAGCAACAGAAACAGAACTAGAACAGCAGCATCCATCCCTCTCTGCCTCCTGACCGCAAAACATATGGCCCCATGGCCCCACCACCATGACATCCCCTCCAGGATGAACTGTATCCCCTGAAACTGTAAGCCATACAGTTTCTCCTGGGCTTGCTTCTTGTTGGACATTTGTCCAACTTTCCAAGGAGAAGGTAACTAACACAACTGTATTTACATATTGGGCTTCTAAGTAAGGTTAAATGAAGTCGTAAGTCTGGGGTCATGATTCAGTCGTGTGAGTGGCCTTGCTTGCTCTATTTGCATGTACCAAAGAAAAGCCACATAAACACACATTAAGAAGGTGATTATAGACAGATTTTTCTTTGGGCTACCAGCTCACAAAAAATGACATGGAGACTTATTATTAATTATGAAACCTCGGCCTATAGCTTAGGCTTGTCCTACTAGCTCTTACAACTTAAATCAATGCATTTCTATTCATCTACATGCTGCCACATGACTCATGGCTTTGACCTCTCCTCCTTTATGTCTTGCTCCCTCTGCATCTGGCTCTCCACACTGTCTTTCTTCTTCCCAGAGCTCTTTGTCCAGAAGCTCCACCTATATCTCCTGCCTATTGGCTATTTAGCTTTCTATTAAATCAATCACAGTGACATATATTCACACAGTATAAAGGAATATTCCATAACAGGCAGTCATCTTTGACTCAGGAAGGAAATCCTCCTCCGAAGGTGCCCGGGCTGTCAGCCTGATCTAGATTGCCAGCCCCTAGCTCTTCCACAAGACCCTAGGTTGTTTGGCAATAGAGTCTTGTTATGATGCCCAGCCTGACTTCAAACTCCATCCTCCTGTTCCAGTTCCAGATGTGGGTCACCCCAGTTGACTGCAAGTCTCTAGAACTGCCAGGATGGCTTGTTGTTTAAGCCACCCACTATGGGAGATTTTACTTACTTTCAGCTGGATGTTTACCTACCTAGAGTGCATGTACACACAGCAAAAGGGTAACACTTGCAAAGTCCGAGCAAAGAGATGAGGGAATTGTCTACTCTCACAAAATGCTCTGTGCTACTCTTACAACCCACGTGGAAATGTTATACAACAAAGATACCCCATCACTACCCTGATCAGGCAGAGAGCACAAAGATTCTGGGCTGTAGGCTTGTGTCTCCTGAGCTAGTGACAGCCTCATGACATGACTCTGTCACGGCTCCTCCCCACATCCCCAGAAAGCCAAGACAGTGGACAGAGACCTTCCCTCTGCTCTCTTGTGGCATGCTCCATGCCCTGGGTCCCCTGACCCTAGGAGTACAAAAAGACATTTCCAGGGGACCCATCTGTGAAAATTTGTAGTTTATGTACTGTATATGGTGTTACTAATTGTGGAAATTGGGAGGCAAGTAATGGGAGCCTTAATAGGAACATTCAATTATGCTTACTCAAGCATTCTAAAACATTAAAAATAAAGCCCTGTCCCCGCAGGGACAGCAGGAGCCCTGGACTCTACTGCCCAAGTTTCCACCCTCTTCCCTTGACTTATCAAAACCAATGAACCTTCACGGTGCTGTTACATATACCCACTTTTAAATGTAACTGCTAAGAAATTCAATTCTACTTTAAAGTCTCTTGGCTTCAAATGTGTTCTTAGCCCTTTGCTCTGTTCCATTCCGAGCTGTTCCATTCTGGTGGGTACCAGCCACCTCAGGCCTCCTCAGGTGGACACCAGCCCAGGCCTCCTCGGGTCTCAAGCTTTGCTTTCTATCTGACACCTTTCATCCTTAGGTTGTCTTTAGATACTTGTTCATATATTGTATTAGTCAGGGTTCTCTAGAGTCACAACTTACATACATAGGAATTCATTGGAATGACTTACAGGCTGCAGTCCAACAATGGCTAGTTATGAATGGAAAGTCCAAGAATCTAGGAGCTGCTCAGTCCCACGAGGCTGGGTGTCTCAGCTGGTCTGCTGGGATCTTGAAGAAGGAATGGATGGGCTGACAGAGGTGAGGACAAGCAGGCAAAGAACACCCTTTCCTTCTTCCATTGTCCTTATGTAGTACTCCAGCAGAAGGTGTGGCCCAGATTAAAGGTGTGCTTTCCAGACTTAAGGTCTGGATTAAAGGCATGTGTCATCCAGCCTCAAGACTGGGATCAAAGGCATGCTGTCTTCCTGTCTCAAGATCCTGATCACAAGCATGCTCTCCATTTCTGGATTGTATTTCATTTCAAATATAGTCCAGTTAACAACCAGGAAGAGCCATTACAATCCACCCCTTGTCAATTTGACACATAATCATATTATGTCATGATTAATTTCCAAATGAAAAATAATAAACAGGTCATAGTAATGCCTAAACATAACTATCCCCGGTACAATCGCAAATGCATTATATATTTAACCAGGTCATAATTACATCTAACATAATATAGCTATCCTTCATACAACCGCGAACGCATTATAAACTTAGAAGAGTTGTAATGTTCTTGGGAGACATCCTTCTAGTACCTCAAACTTACATATGATAACATTGATATTCTCTTAATTGACGTTACAACATGAGATAAGGAAGTTGAAAGAAGACACAAATATCTGTACAAAAACATTCTTAACAAAATACAACAGAAGCACTCATTCAGTTATAATCCTTGTTTCTGCAACTGGCCACGTGGCCTTAGACAGTCTTTATGACTACCGTCCTCTACTCCCCATTCTGTATTTCCTCCACCACCTGCAAGCACCTCAGCAGGCCTTGGCTCTTTTCCTGGAGGAGTGACCCACACCTTCATTCCCGAAGGGTCTGTGCCCTTTGCCATCCTGCCTGGATTAGTCTGCTGTGACTTCCCATTGACTTTAATCACAGGGCACAGTAGCACCAGGAGTCATCCTAAAGGATCTCCTGGATTCCAGACATAATCCTTCTCACCTCCATTGTGGAAATGCAATCCAATTTCCGCTCTGGGAATATGGGTTGATCCATATTCCACCTGGATCAATCACCTCTCCTAACACTGTTATTCCATTCTTAGCCTGTTGGTTTAAGGGCATTAGAAGCCCAAAGTGATGGGGGAGAAGTCTGAGCTTCCAGTTCAATAGAATGTTTGTTGTGGCTCCTGGCAAGAGCACTCCCTGTCTGGAACCAAAACTTCTAGGCCAGCAGAACTTAGGGTTGAAAGAATAGGAAGAGAAAACCTTCCTAGTGGGTCATTAGCAATGTTAGTGAGTGGAACTTTCCCCTTTCCACTCCTTGAATCCTGGACCTGTGGATCCTGGCTATAAGAGAAACCATACCATATATTGGATGCCGATTCAGAGCATACATATACTGCCTTCTGGAGAACCCTGCCCCAGACCTCCAAGCTGATGCCACCCAATTGGTGCTCTGTGTCTTTAAAACACCAAAGTCCATTCCATCTTTCCATCAGGCCGGCTGCTTCAGGATGGTGGGGATCATGGGAAGACCACTGGATTGCACGCTCATGGGCCCACTGTTACACTTCTCCGGCTGTGAAGTGAGCTCCCTGGTCAGAAGCCATACTGTGTGGAATACCATGTTGGTGGATCAGGCATTCTATAAGTCCACAAACGGCGATTTTGGCACAAGCATTATGTGCAGGAAATGCAAATCCAAAACCAAAGTATCTACTCCAGTAAGGACAAAGCATTGTCCTTTCCACAGATGAAGTCATCCAGTGTAGTCAACCTGCCACCAGGTTGCTGACTGGTCACCTCGGGGAATGGTGCCATATCTAGGCCTCAGTGTTAGTCTCTGCTGTTGCCAGATCTGGCACTCAGCAGCAGCTGTAGCCAGGTCAGCCTTGGTGAGTGGAAGCCCATGTTGTTGAGCCCATGCATAGCCCCCATCTCTGCCACCATGGCCACTTTGTTCATGAGCTCATTGGGCAAGGATAGGAATGGCTGAGGAAAGAGTCTGACTGTCCACAAAATGGATCATCCCATCTACTTGATTATTGAACTTCTCCTCAGCTGAAGTCACCTTTTGATGAACATTTACATGGGACACAAGTATCTCCACAGCCTTTGCCCATTTGGAGAGATCTATCCACATGCTTTTTCTCCAGATGTCTTTCTCACCAGTTTCCCAATCATGTTCTTTCCAAGTCCCTGACCATCCAGACAGGCCATTGGCTACAGCCCATGAATCAGTGAACAACTGTACATCTGGCCATCTCTCCTTCCAAACAAATTGTATGGCCATGTGCACTGCACACTGTGAAGATTTCCCTTAGCTAGTGTCTTTCAGGGTTGTAGCAGAAAGAGGTTGTAATGCTGCAGCTGTTCACTTCTGAGTGGCGCTGGGATAATGTACAGAACCATCAGTAAACCAGGCCCTAGTCTTCTCTTCCTCAGTCAACCAATCACAGAGAACACCGCATTGTAATAGGAGTAGAAACCTGAGGTATTTTGGCAACTTCTTCATGCAGCTTGCTAGTGCCTTCAGGACCTGCTTGGGCCCGATCTCATGTATACCACTCCATTTGATAATAGATTGTTGCTGTGCATGTCCTACTTTAGGACTTGGTGGGTCTGGTAACACCCAGCTAATGATGGGCAGTTCAGGTCACATGGTAACTTGGTGACCGTTGTCAAATGTTCAGTTTCCACTCAAGCCCAAAGCAGGTCTAGGGCCGTCTTTCACAGGGAGAGTTGTCTACAGATGATGGCAGAGCCTTGTGCCAAAATCCCAAAGGTCTCTTCTGTGATTCACCTCTAAGGTGAAACAGCATCCCTATCTGCCACTGACATCTCAAGTACCATTGTGTCTGCTGGATCCTATGGTCTAAGGGATAGAGCAGCCTGCATAGCAGCCTGGACCTGTTGAAGAGCCTTCTCCTGTTCCAGGCCCCACACAAAGCTAGCAGCTTTCCGAGTTACTTGGTATATGGGCCGGAGTAACACAGCCAAGTGGGGAATGTGCTGTCTCCTGAATCCAGAGAGGCCCATTAAACTTGTGCTTCTTTCTTGGTGGTGGGAGGGGCCAGGTGTGACAACTTATTCTTCACCTTGGAAGGAATATCTCCGAGTGCCCACACCAGGACTCCTAAGAATTTCACTGAGGTTGGTGGATTTATTTCCCATCCCTGACACGCATTATGTGTTACCAATGAGTTCCCAGTGGTTGCTACCTCTTGCTCACTTGGTCCAATAAGCATAATGTCATCAATATAGTATACCATTGTAATATGTTGTGGAAGAGACAGATGATCACAATCCCTTCTAACTAAGTTATGACACAGTGCTGGACTTTACCTTGAGGTAAAACTGTGAAGGTATACTGCTGGCCTTGCCAACTGAAAGCAAATAGCTTCTGGTGGTCCTTATGGAGAGTACTGAGAAAAGGGCATTTTCCAGATCAATAACTAAATACCATGTACCAGGAGATGTGTTAATCTGCTCAAGTAAGGACATCACATTTGGTACAGCAGCTGCAATCAGATTGAGTTTTCGATAGTCAACTGCCATTATCCATGATCCATCTGTCTTCTGCATTGGCCAGACAGGAAATTTAAAGGGAGATGTGATGGGAAGCACCACCCCTGCATCTTTCAAGTCCTCGATGGTGGCCCTAACTTCTTCAGTTCCTCCAGGGATGGGATACTGTTTTTGATTCACTATTTTTTTTCTTTTCTTTTCTCTCTCTCTCTCTCTCTTTTTTTTTTTTTCCAAGACAGGGTTTCTCTGTGTAGTTTTGGTGCCTGTCCTGGATCTCACTCCGTAGACCAGGCTGGCCTCAAACTCACAGAGATCTGCCTGGCTGCGCCTCCTGAGTGCTGGGAGTAAAGGCGTGTGCCACCACCGATCGACTGCCTACTGCATTTGTTTGATCTGTATAAGCAGGAAAACTCTCAAATGAAAGAAAGGCTGCACTGGATCATGGCAAAAGGCAGTCTGGGCCAGTGAATCGATTTCCAGGCTTGAGCCACTTTGCAGACCCAGAACCTCTTGAATGAAGCGGTGGCCAGGAGGCAGAGCCAGGCAGATCTCTGTGAGTTCGAGGCCAGTCTGGTCTATGGAGTGTAGCTGGAGTTTTCTCTCTGGGTCCCGCCAAGTCCCGGCAGTCCCTTAGCCCACTTATAAAATAAACATACAGACGCTTATATTATTTAAACTGCTTGGCCATTAGCTCAGGCCTATCATTGTCTAGCTCTTACTTTTATATTTAGCCCATTTTTATTAATCTATACTTTGCCACGTGGCTCGTGGCTTACTGGTACCTTACATCTTCCTTGTCCTGGCGGCAGGTCCAGGCAGTCTCCCCCTCTGTCTTCCTGTTCCCTCAATTCTCCTTTCTGTTAGTCCCGCCTATACTCCGTCTGGCTACTGGCCAATCAGTGTTTATTTATACAGAGCGATATCCACAGCACTTCCCCTTTTCTTCTTTTTCAAAAAGGAAGGTTTCAATTTTAACATAGTAAAATTACATATAACAAAACAATTATCGAGCAAGAGTTAGTTAAACTATTAAAGAAGATATTCTATCTATCTTATATTTGAGTTTAAGGTTTTATATCTAACTTAACTTTTATCATAACTAAGGAAAATTATAACTATCTAGCTTTAACTACATCAGAGACCTCAGAAGGATATAATATTACCAGAGAAACGGGAGGATGCAAGCAACTTTTGGGAGTCTTGCAGGGTAGACAGAGACAGCCTGGACAGTCACCTCATGTTCTTTTGTAAAGTTGGGGCATCTGTCTTTAGCCCACAGGGCTAGAGTCTCTCGATCATTTTTTTTTTCAGTGTTCTGTAGAATGTCTGGCAGTTTTCTCTGCAAAGCAGGAACCTGAAGGACCATTTTGTCAAACAAAGTTCAGTGGTCACCTTCCTATGGGTCCTGTATGTCTAATCAATCAAGCAGTCCAGGCAAGAACAGTTTCTTGCCCAAATGGCTATTTTTGCCACGGTGAAGATAAACTTCATATGGAGTGTCTTTGATGCCCATCCTCCTCTCTGAAGTAAATCCGGTGCTCTCAGGAGCAGACATGTCTCACTGTCCAGAAAGTCTAAATTTTTAAAAATATTTTAAATGCCATATTCTGTAGGTCTTTGAAGTATTTGAAGATTTCTATCTGAAATATATCTATGTATACCTAGAAGACTTAACTAACATGGCTATAAGTATGATTATCATAGATGACTAATTATTAATCTATTTAATTATCCATTCTAATCTAAATGAGTTATATAAACATAATACCTCAAACGAGAATAGAAATATATATATAGTATAACAAAAATAAGTTTAAACTTGTATCAATAAACTAAAATCTATACCAATGTAAAACATTTTAAACATAAACTAAAATCTATACCAAATGTAAAACATTTTAAACAAGTTGTTGTTCTTTAATAGTAGGTTCATTAATCTACCCTTTTATCCTATCATATCTATATCCTATATATCTATATCAATGGAGTGAGATCCAGGACAGGCACCAAAACTACACAGAGAAACTCTGTCTGAAAAAACAAAAAACAACAAAACAAAACAAACAAAAAGAAATGTAGTAGGCTTATCTATTTCATGACTGGAAACACCATGATTGACTAGCCAATACCAAAGATCTGTACATGCCACTAAAAAAGTCATTTTGCCTGTGTTGACCATTAGGAGTTAGGCTATTACGAACATTATCACATTGCCTCTGGCAAGTCAATGCTGCCACCTGGCCCCTGCTACCTCAGGGCCCAATTAAACCCATCGCATTGAATTTATCCAGTTGAGCAGCAACATCTCCAGCCCTAAGGTCTGGCTCAAGGAAAGGGGCGACAACAAAGCTCTTCAAAAGTGGCACCCTCACCATTTTTTCGTCTTACAGGATCCTGAAGGACGTGTCTTCTGGGCCTTCTTGTTGTGGAGGATTAGGTTTTACACAGCATATCCACTCCAGCATTGCAATTTCCCTGAGCCTTAGAATTCCTTCATCACCACTAAGCCAAGGAGTATTAGGCATCTCCAACTCCTTTTCAGTAGGCCATCTTTTGATAAATGCTTCAGCCCCCCTTTCAAACAAGCTTTTCATACTTTTTTTTTTTTATTTAACTGTGTGAGCTTCCGTATTAAAGCTAGACTCTCCAGAGGGCCTGTTATCAATAAACTCAGCCTGATCCAGTTTTAGGTTCCTTTCACAATCATCCCACACCCTTAAAATCCATTCCCACACATATTCGCAGACTTCTGCTTGGACGAATTAGCAAACTCATTAAGCTCTGTAGTAGTGGAGTGCCTTTTCTTATGGACTACGCTTCCTATCTCCCCTCTAGGAGCCTGCTTTGCCTTGAGTTGTAGGTCTCTGAGGCCGAGACTTGAATTTTTACTGTTAATTCAGCCAACCTTATAAGAAGGGCTTCAGTCTGATTTTCTAGAACTTGAGCTCTGTGGCTGCTGGGGAGAAGATCCTCTTCCTGGGCACACTGAGAAACCTCCAGACTGTTTATTCACATCTGGAGCCAGTCAACTTCTTTACCAAGTCTACTGGCTGTCCTTTACCATATTCTGAAGTTGGTTAATTGTATCATGGAGTTCATTCCCATCCTTTAGCAATTTATCCAGAGATTAAGAGCAACCAACCAGCAGCATCATTCTCCCCGAAACTGTCAAAAGTTTCAAATATAAGGTCACTAAATCCATTGCCACTCACTATTGATGAATCAAGATAATTAAAAGCATTTATCTCTTTAAGTCTGAAATACAGTTTACACCATGGGCTTTCAGTACGTTCCAAGCTCCCAGGAGAGAGTGACTAGTAAGGCTTCAATACATGAAGGTGCTGGCATATTAAGAAGCCTATTCCAGACACCTAAAAGGTTCATCTTTATACTTTTGTTTCTCTAAACCACTTTGGTACCAAACTCTATATTAGTTAGGGTTCTCTGGAGTCACAGAACTCACAGAATGAATGAATGAATGAATGAATGAATGAATCTTTCTCTCTCTACACACACACACACACACACACACAACGAATGACTTACAGGGTGTAGTCCAACAATAACTAGTTATGAATCAAAAGTCCAAGAATCTAGGAGCTGCTTAGTTCCACGAGGCTGGGTCTCTCAGCTGGTCTGCTGGGATCTTGAATAAGGAATGGATAAGACTGACGGAGGTGAGGACAAGCAGGCGAAGAACATCCTTTCCTTCTTCCATTGTCCTTATATAGGCTTCCAACAGAAGGTGTGGTCCAGATTAAAGGCATGTATTATCCAGCTTCAAGGCCTGGATCAAAAGCATGTTGTCTTCTTGCCTCAAGATCCAGATCACAAATGTGCTCTCCATTTCTGGATTATAGTTCCAAGCAAGTTGACAACCAGGAATAGCCATCACATATATTTTCACTAATCTTTTTAACTTCATATATGCATTCAATATATTTTTATCATATTCAGTCCCCAGCCTCCCCTAACCTTCTCATTATTTAAATAAACCATTGAGTCTAACTTTTGTTGCCCATATACTCATTATTGTGGGGCCATCCACTGGAGTGTGGACATTTCAGTGGCCGCACACTTAAAAGCTTACCTTCCCTCCCTCAGAAGCCATAAGGGTCAATAGAAGTTGAGCGTGTGTGTATAGGGGGAGGGGTGGCTTGCAAGTCCTGCTCCCCTCCATGCTACAGTGTTGACTGGCTCACAGCTGTTTGAGTTCACGATGGCAGTGATCCTGTCATGTCATGCTCCATTCCTCCATGACTGCTGGCTCTCTTCTACCCCTCTTCCTCGATGGTCCCTGCGCTCTGGATGGTGGGAATTCGAGATAAAGATGCTCCAGTTGTGTCTGAGCGCCCCACAGGCACTTACCCTTTGTATGTCAGCCAGTTGTTTCTGTTAACCACTGCTCACTACTCCAACTTCTTGGATGAACCCTGAGAGTTGCACTAATCCATGAGTGCAGAATACTAATTAGAGGGCCGTCTGGTACTATGTCCATTTAGCAAAGTAAGAGTAATAGGTTCACCCCTGGAGCCTGGAAGCTCCCCAGACATGGGTTCTTGGTCAAATTTACAGTACTAGGAACGTGATTCCTCCTGGGGAGCGGGCCTTATCCAAACAGAAAGAGTTGGTTAGCCCCTGTTGTCTGTGCCTCTATTGCACCGTGGGCCTACCTTGTCACTCTGGTGGCTGCTACAGCTCACAGGGTTCCCAGCTGTGTTATACTGGTGATGAGCCCCCAACCCAGCAGCCCACATGACAACTGTCTGATCCCATGAAAACTAGCCAGGAGGGAAGAAGCTTCCTGGCAGGTACCAACTCAATTTCCCCACAACCCATGATCTCTTCAGTAACAGGGTCTTACCATCAAATTCTGGTAGGCAAGTATGAGCAATGACAACAGTCTGTATTGCTTCTAGGGGGTACTGTCTGGGACACCCCTGATCAACAACTGTTAGGTGTACACCACACCTAACACTAGGCTTTTTGGGGGGGGGGGCAGCCTAAGCCTTCTGGGAAGGTCATTAATCCCTGTATAGGGTAATGTGCTGGTAGAATGGGAATGGCCACCATAAGGCTCATATATTGGAATGCTTGGTCTCTAGTTTAAACTTTTAAGAATCAGGAGATGTGATCTTGTTGGAGAGTTGTGTCACTAGGGGTGGACTTTGAAGTTTCTAAAGATTTGTGTTACTCCATTCTGAGTCGGTCAGTCTCAGTCTCCGTTTCTCTCTGCCTTGCTGTCTCAAGATGTGAGCTCTCAGCTACTGCCTGCTGCCATGAAGGCCACAGGCTCAGCTTCTGAAACTGTGAACTCCCAATAAACCCTTTCTTAGGAAAGTTTCCTTGGTCATGGTGTCGTATCACAGCCACAGACAAGTAAATAAGACAGGTAACTTCAACTCTTTAATATGAAGCTTATAAGACGGATCTCTAAGTCTTTTACAAACATTCTTAGTATTAGTTATCCTTCTCCAGACACCGAATTCTTGTTTTTTTAAATAGTGGTCAGTGGATTTTTATTATTAAGTCAATGGTCAATTTGGTTTTTTCCATTATTGTTATTTATCAATGGTCAGTTTGGTTTAAGCACTCAATCCTATATATACAATCGCCTTGCCCATTATTAAATTAAGTATTGAATGTAACACATAATAACGGTTTCCTTAGGAATCAGTAAACAACAGATTCAACAATAGAGACAACTCGGTGTAGCTAGCCCAGGAGCACAATAAAAGGGTCATACAATTATCCCAATGATTAAAGGGAAAAAAAATCTATTGAATTCAATATTTAGTACAAGTCCTGATTACAAGCACACACCATACCTGGCTGTGGTTTTGTTTTAGTGGTGAGATATGGTCTCCATAAATAGCCCAGGCTGGCCACAGACTCTTAATTCTTCTGCCTCAGCTCCCAAACACTGATTATAGGTCTATCTCACAACACCTGGCTAAGAATAGTATTTGATGACATTTTAAATTGATGTCTGTGGTCAAATGTAAAAAATTCTCTATAAATTAGATAGGAGTTTTTGTACTAAATATTGAATTCAACAGACACTGAATTCTTAAGAGATGTTCTGGGAAACCTCATGACCTTAACAGCTTGCCCATGGAAGCCCCACTATGATGGTTCCTATTTAACTGGCAAATTGCTAAGAACTGCAGTCACCTAGGAGGCAAGTCTGCAGGCAAACCTGTGCGGGCCGTCTCAATGACCTCCAGGCAGGTCTAGGAAGGACTATGTTAACTGGGGTGGGGAGACTTTAAATGCAGGCAGCAGCAATCCAGGGCTGGGTCCTGGACCGAGCAAACAGAAGGAAAATCCAGCATTCCCTTCCTCCCTGTCTGTTTCCTGTGGGTATAATGTGACCAGTGGCCTCAAGCTCTGTCATCATGACTCCCCTGCCACGATGAACTGCACCCACAAACTATGAGCTGAATACACCCTTCCTTCAGTTGCTCTTGTCAGGGTGTATTAGGACAGCAAAGAAAAAGAGACCATTACACCCAACAGGACTCCACTCCAAACTGGGCTCTGTTACATACTAACTGTCGAATGTATGTGGCACCCCATGGTGATATTTTTTTGTACCAAAATGTTATTTGTATAATAAATAAAGTTGCCTGGGGGTCAGAGCTATTAGCAAGCCATAGGAAAGCAGGGCAGTGGTGGTGTACGCTTGTGATCACAGCACTTGGTAGACAGAGCTAGGTAAGTCTCTGTGTGTTCAGGGATACAGCCAGCATTGGATACACACGCCTTTAATCTCAATACCAACCATAGAACACCTGGAGGTCTATACAGACAGGCCGTAATGAGGCAGTCCTGTGGTTGGGTTTACAACCAATGAGAAGGCAGAACAGAGACTATATAAAGACTTTAACACAGGAAGTACGGGCTCCTTCAGAGAGGTAGGACCACTGCAGGAGGAAGGGTAAGGTTTTGGCTCTTAGCTCTGACCTCTTGGCTTTCTTCTTTGCATTGGTTCTGTGTTTCTTATTTATAAGACGGTTGGTTACATCTACAGCACCCAACCACGGAGTACTTGTAAGTGCACTGGTCACATGACAATTTTTTCTTCTGTTTTTAAGGATTAAAGAGGTATGCCTATCTTTTTTAAATCTTTTTGTATACTAGGCTGGCTTGACACTCACAATGTAGCCAAGAATAACCTTTAACATTTGATCCTCCTGCCTCTACCTCCTGAGTGCTGGGATTACAAGTATGCAAGGCCACACCCAGGTTTATGTGGTACTGGGAATTGGGCCCTTGGCTTCTTGCACGCTAAGTAAGCAAGCCCTTTACCAACAGCCAGTCTGACAACTAAGCCTAGCCTAAAACATAGAAACGGCAATGTCTACACCCTTGTCTAATTCTCCATGCACAAGGGCAGAGGGCAGTTCTTAGCGAAGGTCTCCTAGCTCCTGCTAACTGCATGTCTCAGGTACGTCACAATGTGCATATACATCTTCTCAGCCTGGTAGTTACAGCAGGCGAAACACCTGGGTTAACAAAAATTCATTTTTAGTCTTCACAGACATGTAGTTTCCTTGGCAACTAGGAGCACAGCTAATTCAAGGCAGCTTAGACAGGAAATGGAGTGTCAGCATGTGAAAGGCATAGATTTCCCTCCCAGGTACCTCAGTTCTATCACCTTCCTCAGGACCCAAGCCACCATGGGTCACCTGGAGGAAACGAACTCTAGATGTACCCTGAATGACGTTTGCAGTCATAAGTATTATCCATCTTAGTTTTGAATTGGAAGTTCTCCAAGTTTATTGTGTATCTTTTTTTGTGAATTCTACATTAACTCTTTATCCCTTAGGATACTGAGTTAGGATACTGAGGCGTAAAAACAAAAAAGCTACTAAACAACCTTTTACTGTGACCAAATTTGAGTTAGTAATAAGGGTCTGTGAATGATGGAACATTAAATTGATCTCTGCAGTACTCCACTTCATTAAATTACCTAAGAACAGAGACCTTCTTCCTCTTGAGCCAAGCACCACCCAAAGCTTCAGTGAATTGATTTGGGATGTACTTGTGTACAGCTAGTTACTTCCCACAGACTACACAGAAAGGATCACACTAGGTTCCTATCTGGGATAACTTTCAAACTGTGCAGCAGGCAAACTAAACTCAGTTCACCTGCCTGCTTGTTAGCCTTGGCTGAATTTGCAGCCACATCCCTTACTGCATCCCTGACTAGAGTCAAAATACCCAGTGTCAAGGTCTGTCTCTCCCTACCTGGGTACCACCCCTTGTGCACTACGCCGAGAATGTGTTTGCCAAGAGGTCAAAAGGAGAAAGAACTGACTCAAATAACTATGGACATTAACTAAATTTTCCACCAGCATAAGTGGCATAAGAAGGGGGCAAAGTTGGATCTCCAACCCAAGACTATATGAATTACTTCGAAGTACTCAACATGCTCAGGTCTGTGCCAGATGGCTCTGGGGGAACAGAGATGTCCTCACTCCTGCTGTCATTTAGGAGCAGAAGACATGTGAGCCTTGCCTGGCGTTTATGCTGGACAGGCGTGAGTGCCAGACTTCCACTAACCTACTGACGGAAGCCCAAAGTCTTGGTTAAGTTTTACTATGTATTTACAAGACAGACATGCAAACATAAGACAGACTGAATAAATCTCCACACACACACAGCTCATGCTACACATAAAACCAACTCAAAAGTGGACCATAAAGCCAAAAAAGAATCGAGTAAGGAAAAACTAAGGAACAAAAATCTTTGTGCCACAGGTTAGGCCAAGTATTCTTAGGCATGTACCAAAGCAGTCTTTGAGAGAACAAATAAAAAACTAGATTTCAAGTGAGTAACTCCCACTCTTTTAAAGACACTACTAAGGGTGCCTTAATTATGTATTAGACAATGAAATGGATGAAGCGCCGTTTTGTGTGTGTGGTGTACAGAGTTTCTGTAAAGGTATACATGAAGGCCAAAGGTTGATGTTGGGTGTCTTCCTCTCTTGCTCACCATCTTGGTTTTTGAGACCATATCTCTCAGTTAATCTGTAACTCACTAATTCTGCTAGGCTGCCTATCTCAGTCCTCCTGGTGCCTAGATTACAGGTGCGTACTGACACACCTGGGCTTTTTATGTGGGTGCGGGGTTCCTAACATGTCCTCAGGCTTGCACAGGAAGCCCTTTAATGACTGAGCCATCTCCCCACCCCACAATGACCTAATTTAGAAACTCAAAAGATTTCAATAGCCACTTTACCAAAAGATGAGATATTGGAGTCACTAGATAGATGTTTATCTGTCTTAGTTAGGGTTTTCTAGTGCTGCGAAGAGACACCATGACCATGGCAACTCTTAAAAAGAAAACATTTAATTGAAGTGGCTCACTTACAGTTTCAGAGGTTCGGTCCATTATCATGATGGGGAGCATGGCAGTGTGCAGATGTGGCGCTGGAGCTGAGTCCTCCATCTTGCAGGCAACAGGAATGACTGGCACCCTGGGTGGTATCCTGAGCATAGGAAACCTCAAAGCCTACCCCTACAGTGACACACTTCCTTCCACTCTAACAAGGCCACACCTCCTAATAGTAGCACTCCCTAGGACATTATGGGGGCCAATTACATTTAAACTACCACAGTATCAAACGCTAGGGACAGCTCAGCAGAAAGGCCAAGATAAGCACTGACAACTGCCAAAGACACCACGGTAACTGGACCTTCGTAGACTGGTGACTTCAATGAAGAGTGGTGCAGGTGCTGTGAAACAAGCTAGCACGGTTTCTGTTGTTATTTGGGTTAAAAAGACAACGTATAAGCCAAGGATCACCTTGTTAGGTAGTTACAGTCAAGTGAAACAAAAGCTACATTCAAATTTGTATGTAAATGCTTATAGCCACTTACGCATAATCTCCCAAATGTGGAAACGACCCCAAAGTTCCTCAAGCAGAATGAATATAGAACTCTAGTACAGCCACACACTGGAACAACTATTGAAACAAAGAGCTGCAACATCATACATGAAGCTCAATTGCATCATGTGATGTGAAAGAAGTCACGCTCCTAGATTATATATTGTATGACCCCACTTATGACATCCTCAAAGAGGCAAAGCTATGGCAACGGAAAAGGGATTATAAGTTACCAAAGGCTGGAAGAGTGGTGGAGTCTACAAGTATACAAGGTATTCTCAGAGTGGGGTGAAGAAACTGTTCTACAGATTAACTACGGTAATGTTTTAACAAAAGTCAGTTTTAGTTTTCTTAGGTACATAGTTTCCTAGGCAAGCAGGATGTACTTATCAAATTTGGAGAACTACACACCTAAAAAAAAGGTAACATGCATATAAATTATATCCTCAAAAAAGAAACAAAACCCACAAAGATGGGCTACATTCACATAGCTGTACACTAAACCAGTAAAGAAATGACTTCAAAGTCAGTGAAGGTGGTATTAAATAAGATTACCAGAGTGGGTATTTGGAGCCATTAAAAATCATTTTCTTCTCCAAAGGCAGTGGCATAAAAAATGCCCATGTTATAAACTGTCCTGGGGGAGAGGTCTGCACAAACTGTCCTAAAGAACAAACACAGTGTAGAGAACACAGACCAGCTAGAGTTGGCCTACTATTTGATAGCATGCCTAACCCGTAGTACACAGTGGCTGTGGGAAACAAGACTCAGCATGTATAGTAGCTTACCTAGGATGGCAGGTGATGTGGGTGATTGGTGCAAAGGCTCTAAAGAGGATTACAGGGGCTAGACAAAGGGGTCAGTGTGTAAAAAGTGGGTGTCATACAAGCATGAGGAGCTGAGTGTGGATGCCCAGCACCCACACAGAAACTGAGTAGGTGGTGGACCGTGTCTGTAACCCCAGTGA
The DNA here is from genome assembly GCA_902168405.1 of Peromyscus aztecus. Classification (NCBI taxonomy): domain Eukaryota; kingdom Metazoa; phylum Chordata; class Mammalia; order Rodentia; family Cricetidae; genus Peromyscus; species Peromyscus aztecus. The sequence goes on along the minus strand of CABHPQ010161834.1, from coordinate 4,162 downwards.
TGCTGGGAAGTAGAGAAGCAGATACAGGTGGATCCTTGGATCTTGCTAGCCAGGCTGACTGAATCTGAGCACTCCATATTCAGTGGAAGATCCTGCCTTAAAAACTAAGGCAGAAAACAAGAGAGGAGGACAGACTATGTTCATCTCTAGCCTACATGTGCACACAACACACATTAAAAAAATTAAAACAGTATTAAAAAGTTGCTTGAAGTGGGAAACAGGGCAAATAAACCAAACTAGTACTGTATTTTAAAAAGTTTTATTCTTGCAGATTTAGAAATTTGAGATTTTTTTTTAATAACCACAAAAGAAATTCTTCCACACCTAATGATTATTAACAGAATGTAGTGGTGTATTATCTAAACAGAAATCGTGCTGATGTGCCATAATAAACTGTCTATTAGTAAAAAAATACACTTTAGGGCACAGCATTGTATCACAAATTTTACAGAAGGGATACTTTGCAAGAATTTAATCAAACTAGAGTAACTGTATCTTTTAAATGCAGCACTTAAAAATGTAACAACTCTGTGCATACTTTTTCTTAAAAAAATGACCTTGTATGTGTAGAAATGCTGCTTTATTGCTGCAGAGGTCAAAGTTCAAGGCTCAAGAGGTACAGGAGAGAATACAAAGGTAGCCTTAGAAACTTGGTTCTGTTTATGTATAAAAATGTAGTTTATAAAAGTTAATTTACAAACCAAGAACAAAAGTGGTATGCACGCATTATGTACATGCGTCCTGAAAACATCAAACATTTCAGATGCATAGCCCAGAGAACAGAAGACCACCACGCCCCCTTGTCAAAAAAAAAAAAAAAAGATTTTAAGTCACACCATTATTTTCTTCTGGGTGATTACACGTTTCTGAAACCATCACATCCACAATTTACTCAATCTTTTTCATGATACAGTATCTAGATATGCACAAAACTCATAAAAACTAAGTAGTACACGGCGAAATGATCTAAGAATTAAAAACATGAGGGTAAGGCATTCCTGCTGGTTAGATGTCTGTGGTGATATGTTAATTTATAGATTCAGAGGCCATGGAACCAGGCTCACATGCTTTGGTGTCCTTCCCTAAGAGAAATGTGTTTTCATATACAATAAGTAATTGTCTTCATTTGACCCCCCCCCCCAAGTTATAAATCCCCCTGCTGTACATTTCTGTTAAATCCACTACACTGGTTATATATTCCAGGTGCATTTGTAAAAAATGTGTGCACATTACCTCATGCATAATAAAATAAAATGTGTATGCTAGGCCAAGGCCGTAATAAAGTTTGAGTGTACTTTGGAAAGAACAGAACTCAAATGCACCCCCATTTACTGGCTGGTATTTTTAACGGAAATCAGTATGTGAAGTTAAGCAGTGACCATAAAAAAAGTACAAAAATCATTACAAAGCAAAATATCTTTGAACCTCTAGCCAATGCCGGACAGTTCTTCACTCAATGACATGTAGCTTGTAGCATGTTTTCTGACCGTGGTTCAGGGGCATGCTCACTAATCTTCATCAGTTCCAACAAATGCTTAATACTAAGAATTGCAGTATAAATTCTAAGAAAATATAATACTCAGTCGAGTGGTTCCATTTAGATTTAGTAAGTTCAGTCCATGTTCACATTGCTTAGTCCGGTTCCTACACTCTTAAGAACTAAAAGTGGTCAATCAGGACAGAAACACAGTTGGCTCCAACCAGGTAATTTGGATCTCCAGGAAGACACTTGTTTTGCCAGGTTTTAGGGTCACCTATGAGAGAAAAAGATTCTGATGTCACTTAATGGTTTTCTGGACTGCTTTCCACAATGCTTTGCTATTGTAAACAAACATAAACACATGTATCAGATAGAATTTTCTTCTGTTTCTTCAAATATTATACTTCTATCCAAACTTGGTACTTAAAGTAGGCCTGCCAGCTGCAAGCATTTCAAAGCTGTTTTAGATGTCTCTTAAGTTATCAAATTCATTGGACTTTTTAAGACAGGAATAAAGTTATAAAGACTCAGGAGACCGTTTGTTGAAGCTGTTCCTCAGTGTACATAACTATTAACAACCCCTTCCTTCTGTATAACACTATACAGTAACCCATTCTAGCGAGTGTGAGAAAACAACACTGCTCACACTCAGTTATGCATACAGAGGATATTCCTTCCACAAAGATTCATAGAACCTAGTTCCTCTGGACTCTTCCTCCTTACCAATCCAAACCAGCAAGACTGCACCAGAGCTTCCCACACTCCGGGTCTGCAATACAATCCTTTATGGGAATTCAAACACCCACAGGCTCAGTAGGTCGGAGGTAGGTCTTGGGTGTTTGATTTTGAAGAAGCTCTTGGTATTTTCAGATTTGTACCCTGCACGATGACCTGGTAGTGGACATGAACTGTGAATGATGGGAAACTCTAGTCTCTGAGGTAGCCAATGGAGCAGAGAATCAAAGCTGCTGACTTTTCCTTCCCTCATAATAGTCTATGGCCAGGAGTGTTTCTGTGCTGTGGACAATGTATGGAGATGCTTCTGTCACAAATGGCATCCACAGACTTGAGGCCAGAGAAACCACTAGCCCTCTTGCAATGTACCAGGCAGCCCCTACAACAAATGGTTGACTATCAACTATACCAGTTGTGTACCCTGTGTTCAGTAGGATATACATCACATTCAATAATAAAATAAATGGTTTAATAAAAAGTCATTGAATTTCAGATACAGGTGGACAAGTTATTCAGACAGAGAAAATTGTGACAGCTCTGGAAATCAAAGGCATCATCATTAAGTTTTTGATTTAAGTCAGTACTTACCAACTCTATGCCTACAGAACAGGTTAGCAGTAGCAATGTAGCCTACTGCTGCACTGGATTACAGGAAGGTGTACTTATTTTCTGGGTGGACACACTCCAGTGGTCTCAGTACAATCAAACAGTACCACATAAACACTGGGAATGACAAACATGTAGCTCCTTGGTACATCATGTAAGATCACTTACAGCACAAGGAAGTATGGCAGGCAGTTTAGATGAAGCTGGCTCAAACCTAAAACATTCTCCCTGCATCTGAATGTCCATTTTAAATATTGCCTAACTACTACCTAAAGCTAGTCTACAATGCTTTTCTCCCAGGGAACATTTAAACTTGATCCTATTGTAATCTTTCTATCTTTTATAACCTTTATTTCATACTGGACTAAACTGAAACTTACTAATGCTCAATGATTTATACAAATTTAGGGGTAAAACTTTAAATTTTTGTTTTCCTATAGCTCCTGTTAGAGTGAACAATATTGGTAATAAAAACTGACTTTTGCCAGGCGGTGGTTGCGCACACCTTTAATTCTAGCACTCGGGAGGCAGACCCAGGCAGATGTCTGTGAGTTCAAAGCCAGCCTGGTCTACAGAGTGAGATCCAGGACAGGCACAAAAACAACAGAGAAACCCCGTCTCAAAAAAACAAACAAACAAAAAAGACTGACTTTTAAGTTATTCAAGTGAGAAATATGAAAATGCAATGGAAGCCTTGAAATCATGAGCCAATAAGCAAAAGTCACTTAAATAGTTCATAACAGGAGTTACTTAGAGGTTCACGCTGGAAAAAAAAAAAAAAAAAACCAAACCCATGGCCAAGCATCATCACTGTGAAAACTTTCTCTAAGGTTATTATAAATATTCTGCATCTTGAAAAATCTGATAGATCATAAAATCTTTTGAAACCCCAAGAACAGTCAATCTTTAGCCAAATCACCAATTATTAAAAGAGAAAAGTCTCCATGGTTCCATATGCATTTATGACACAGGTACCACAATAAATCTCAAATATCAGTGATGCTTACAAGGCCACAGGGACAGAGGGAAGACCTGTTCACAACAACACAGCATGGGGAGCACCAAGAGGTCAGGCATTAATCAATGACAGTACCCAAAGCCCCAAAGGACAGAGTGAAGACCGCATACCCGACGAGGAGTCGGATGATTTTAGAGCAAAAGACCAACCGTCAGGAGTCATAGACGCACAGTGTGGCAGGCGCAGCTCCACGGGCTTCAGGAACTTGAGGCCATGGGGCCCACACATCACGAGGGGGCTCAGCAGAGTTTCACCTGGAGTTAAGGAGAGAGAAGGGCAAGAGAGATGAGGTCGTCCTTCTAGACACAGTCCCAGTCCCTGTG
>CABHPQ010161833.1:11815-52240 GCA_902168405.1 Peromyscus aztecus | reverse complement strand
AAGAAAGAAAGAAAGAGAGAGAAAGGAGGAAAGGAAGGAAGGAAGGAAGAAAGAAAGAAAGAAAGAAAGAGAGAAAAAGAAAGGAGGAAAGGAAGGAAGGAAGGAAGGAAGAAAGAAAGAAATAAAGGAAGGAAGAGAAGGAAAAATGTTTTAGGGCAATACCCAGAAAATCCTCCCCAGGTCAGAATAGATAACCACATCACAGAAGGAAGGCTGTCACTCAGCATCTTTCTGTTTTTTTGTTTTTTTTCAGCTCCTCTGCTTCTCTCCCAGACCTGTCAGTGTGTGTGGACAATGACTCTTCCCTCACTTGCTTAAAGGATCTCTACTGAGTTTGGATTGCTTTTTCGGATGGGGAGGTAAGTGGAGTCAGGGTGCATGATGGGAAATTCCCAAAGAATCAATAATGAAATTCCATAAAAAAAAAGAACAAAGCGGCAAAAGACTAGCAATTCATACCATTCTAGAAATGTGCGTTGGAAGTGGTGTGATGCGCGTCAAGTACCGAATTCAAAATAGAAGGATCACAAGCCATTCCGTACTTCTTTTTACAAAGACTTATTGTTTTTATCTTTAATTATATGTATACACGTGTGTCTGTTTGTGAGGATGTGCATGTGAGGGCAGGTGCCCGTGAAGGCCGTATTAGCCAATGTCGATGGAGTGACAGGCAGGTGTGAGCTGTCTGGTGAGGATACTGGGAACCAAAGTGAGGTCCTCTGCAAAAGCAGTGCAAACTCTTAACTACTGAGCTATCTTTCTAACTCCGCATTCCATACTTTTTAAATGAGCAAATATTATATATTTATAAATATTATAAAATTGATAAACTTGTAATTTTAATAAACATAAATATTACATCATTTATAAATATTATTAATCTTGAGATTACAGTAGCTATGGACTGTCTAGTTAAGTGAACAAACAATGATTTCAGAGATAATAGCATTACTGTGAAATTCAACATTAGAATTAAAGAGAAAAAACTCCTAAAATTTCCAGAAATCTCATATCAGAAAAATGATCAAGAGCAAATATGGCATGGTATCATTGACATTCTGTAGTTTTAACAGTGATTTTTGCTCTCTACTTTGAGATATATGTGTAAACTTCCAGCAGAGTGTAAGCTCCATAGCAACAGGGGCTGTGCCTGATGAGTATGCAGTCCCACGCATAAAGACTGTGTCCGTAACGAGTCTTAAATGAAAGACTGGTCACAGTAAAACATCCAGCCGCACAAACCCAACAACTGCTGGATTCTTGGACCTTCCACTGGGAGACAGTCATTGTTGAACTAGCTGGACCTCAGCTTGTAAGTCATGCTAATAAATCCTGTGTGTGTGTGTGTGTGTGTGTGTGTGTTAGAATATATGGATTCATTCTATCAGAAGAAAGAACTGTATGGAAGAATTCCAGCCCCAAGTCTGATATGAGCAAGATTTTTTCTCTAGATATTTAAAGTTGGTAGGTTAATTTTGACATATGTGCTTAGGGATGCAAACAAAAGAAAAATCCTTAGTATAACTAATCTTAAAACAAAAACAAAACTTTCATTTGTCAGAAATAACTTTATTAGGATTACTGCTTTGTTTTGTTTTGTTTTAAGATAAAATGTTGCTATGTACCCCAGGTTAGCCCTGACCTTAGCATCTCAATACTGGGATTACAGGTGTGTGCTACCATGCCTGACTGGCCAATGCTAAGGAATGGTTTAATAGTTCTTAGTCAACAGCACCAACTTTGGCTGGAATTAGCAGTTAAGAGCACTTGCTGTTTTGCAGACGACCCAGGTTTGGTTCCTAGCACCCACATGGTGACTCTCAACCGTCTCTAACTCCAGTTCTATGGGACCTGATGCCCTCTTCTGACCTTTGCTGGAACTAGGCATACATGTGGAGCACATACAGACATGCAATCCCATCAGAATGACTGATGATACGCCATTCACAGCCTTTTTCTTCTTTTCTAATTCTGGGCTGTCATTTAAAATATATTTTAACATTTTTTACTAATAAATGAAATTTTTTTTTAAAATTTTAATTTATTTGACTACTACTGAGGCAGAAAAAATCTTTTGTGACCATCCTTTGCTCCTTTTATTCCTAGATGTCTCAGTGAGCTTGCTCAATTGCATTATTTTACACAAAGGTAAAATATATAATCCTTTCCTTGTTCCAAATTTGTTCTGCACATGCTTCTGAGTCTATCTGTGGTTTGGCCACGTGTTTTATATGAAAGTATAAATTAAATTGTGTGCAGTGAGGTCTTACCTTCCTTATTTCTTCCACTACTCTTAATGTTTAATAACTTTATTTTATTTTGATCTGCCTTTATTGTTTATTTTTGTTTATATTTTTCATTAATTAATTGTCTGGCTTTCAAGTAGAAACAGCCATGGGTTCTGAAGTTCAAGCTCAGGTCCTCATGTATGCAGTATAAGGACTCTACCTACTGACCTCTCTTCAGCACTCTACAGAAATAATTCTGTTTGAATTTTGCTTGGATGTCACTGACTTACAAAAAAAAAATGTCAAGCTTATGAAGATGACGTCTTTAGACTTTCCATTTTCCAGTACTGTGAATCAAATTTTCCAATACCTTTCCGTGAATCAACATGTTAATGGCATGATTTAGTGCTTAGTCAGAGTGTACGGAAGCCGTACACGTCTCCCGGGAAAGTCACTTCCGGGAACTCAGCCCGCTACTACAACCACGGGATCTCTTCCGCATCGTGCTTCCCAGGTCCTTGTAAGTGGTGTGGTGAGGTGTTATGACGTCACAAACCGTGCCATTTATCGTTAGTCTTGTTTCCCATTGTTTTGCAGTGTAGGCCCCACTTGTCAAGGAGGCTTGGGGAAACACGGGGTGGGGGGAGAACCCTCTGCATCACTGGCAGTGTGTGCTCCTTGTCTGAACCTGGGACAGGCCTCCGCAGTGACAGAGATGACCTATGTCATCGGGGTGACCTGGCCTTGAACTACCCTTTTCACTCCCACCCCAGGACAGCTGCCACTCAGGAATTTCCCTGACTGGGTCAGTGCTCCTGGCTCCCGGCTTGTCTCTTTGGTGTTCCGCGTCTTGCTCTTGCCCGTAGACTTGGCCAACACTTTCAGAGTGCTCTTTGTGGCTCATGGAACTTCGTCCCTATATTAGTGTATTAGAAAAGGAACAGGACTGATAGAATGAATCCATATATTCTATCCATATATATGAATCCATATATGTGTATAACACACACACACACACACACACACACACACACACACACACACACACACACGGGATTTATTAGCGTGACTTAACATGCTGAAGTCCAGCTAGTTCAACAATGGCTGTCTCCCAGTGGAAAGCCCAAGAACCCCGCAGTTGTTCAGTCCCTGAGGCTGGATGTCTCAGTTGGTCTTCAGTCTGGGTCAGAATCCTGAAGAAGAATGCTCTAATATCAGTGAGGTGAGAGCAAGGGCAGCAGGCAAAGAGCAAAAGCTTTTCTCTTCCTTGTCCTTTGTATGGACTGCTATGAGAGGGTGTGGCCCAGATCTGGGGAGTGGGGAATGGAGGGGGGGTGGTCTTTCAACCTCAATCTGGATTTTAGGTGCATCTTCTGATCTCAAGTGATCTGGATTTAAGGAGGGCCAGTGATGCAATTAACTAAAAATCCATCCCACGTGTGCCCAGTGACTTGGGTTTTCAGATACAGTCAAGTTGACAACCAAGAATAGCCACCACTGTCCCTCATTTACATCCTCACCAACATCACCTCTCTTGTTCTGTTGTCGTGGGTGCCACTACTGGGAGACTCTGTACCCATCTGAACCACTTGCCTGGGAGTCCTACCAGTCAGCACAAACCCTGATTCTCTTCGGGAGAGAATCCAGAAGTAATAGCCCATCTTAATTCTGTCCTAAACCCCAAGCTAAATGTGTAACTAGGCAGCCTACTCCATACCTCTCTTTCCTTTCATTGATTTGATTTTTTATTCTTTGACAATTTCATACGTGTACATAATGCATTATTGTAGCTGAAGTTTTCCTGGTCCCTCCCAGCTCCTACGGCCCCACGGTCCCACAGCTGCTCAGACCCAAATGAACACACACAGGCTTATATTATTTTTAAACTATGGCCATGGCAGGCTTCTTGCTAGCTAGCTCTTATATCTTTTTTTTTCTTTATTTAATTCATTTATTTGTGAGGCATGGTCTCACTATGTCAGCCAAGCGGTTCTGGAACTCCAGATCCTCCTGAGAGCTGGCGTTACAGGAAAGGCACTACCATAACAGCTAAGTCTTGCTTCTTACTAGTGCCAAATTTAGGGCTAGGCTGAGGGGACTAACCAGGGCTCACCAACAGTCAGAGGATAGCATGAGGTGAGCTAGTGGGCAGTTCCAGATAGAGGACCGAGGACAGTGGAGTCCACCACATTTTAGCATATCATGAAGAAGCACACAGTGAAGAGCAGCTGTAGCTCTTATGTCTTAAATTAACCCATTTCTATAAATCTGTACTTTGCCACGTGACTTGTGGCTTACTGGTACTTTACATCTTGCCTCTCTTGGTGGCAGCTGGCAGCGTCCCCTCCCTCCCCCACCCCACGCCTTCTTCCTGTCTCTCTCTTTCAATTTCCCACCTGCCTCTAAGCTGCCTTGCCATAGGCCAAACGGCTTTATTTATCAACCAATCAGAGCAACACATATTTGTAGCGTACAGAAAGACATTTCCCCATCACATTATTACCCTCCTCTCAACCCTGCTGGACTAGCTACCTCTTCCCAAGTGCCTCTCCTACCATGGTGTCTTTGTAGGTGTGTGACCCACCCAGTTTAACTAGACTCTGTTGCATGAACATCTGTAGGGGACAGTATGGGGAATGTAACAGTGGCTGTACCCCCCAAGAAAATGATGACTCCTTCCCCGGCAACCACCAACTGCCTATGGCTCTCATGATCCCTCCCTCCACCGATGATGGAGTGGTAATGGGCCAATCTCATCAAGTCTTGTGTGAGTAACCGCAGCTGCGGTGAGTTCAGGGGTGCAACGGCTGTGGCATGTCTGGAAGACAGTATTTCACAACATTCTTCTTCATCCTCTGCCCCTTAGATTCTTCTGCCCTCTCTTCCATGAGTTTTCCTTTGCTGTTGGTGAGATAGATCGCCTGTTTAGGGCTGACCACTCAGAATTCACCTATTCTCAGTACCTTGAACAGTTATGAACAGTTTCCGCATTGAGTCTCATCTCTTTTTGACGGTTTTCAATATTACACTTTTTATTATGTTGTTTTATATATGATTTAGTGTCGTGAAGCACGCCAAATATTTTCTTAAAGTAGGCACAATACACACCATTAGCACGTATTATTACTAGTAAATAAATCATGCTGTGTCCACCACACTGGAGAATCCCCTATCAGGTTGCTTTAAGACCAAAATGTTTTGAATTTCAAATTTTTCCAATTTGGAATATTTTCATGTATGTAATGATATGTTTTGGAGATGGATCCAACTCCAAACACAAAATTCATTTATGTTTTATATACGTAGCCTAAGCTAATGTGTGTGCATGTGCACATGTGCCATGGTGTGTGTGGAGATCAGAGGACAACCTTGGGGAGTCTGTCCTCTCTCACTGTTGCTCTGGGGACTCAACTTGACTTGTACAGGAAGTGCCTTTGCCCACTGAGCCATCCCATCAGCCCCTGAAGGTAATTTTATACATTACTTAAAAATTTTTTTGAGCCAGGTGGTGGTGGCAAACTCCTTTAATCTCAGCACTTGGGAGACAGAGGCAGGTGGATATCTGTGAGTTCAAGGCTAGTCTAGTCTACAGAGCTAGTTCCATGACAGTCATGGCTTTTACACAGAGAAATCCTGTCTTGGAAAACCAAAAAAGAAATATATATATGTATATATATATAAAACACACATATGTATATATACACATAAATATATACACATATGTATATATAGTATATGTATATATATTGTGTGTATATAGATTGTATATGTATAAATATATCGTGTGTATGAAAAAGTTTCATGGTGTTCAGTTTCTCTTTTACTGTGTCATATTGGCATCTAACAGATTTGGGGTTTTGAGCATTTTCAATCCTTGCTTGTTTGATAAGGGATGCTCAGAAAAAAGATGAGGCATTGAAGCAAGAACATCTAAAATTGTTACTAAATGACTAATTTCCCTTAAAAAGTAACTAGAATACATTCTAGGTTCTATGTGTTTCGGTAAACCTGTGTGTTATATACATATACCCGTGTGTGTGTGTGTGTGTGTGTGTGTGTGTGTGTGTGTGTGTCTGTGTGTGTCTGTGTCTGTGTCTGTGTCTGTGTGTCTGTATGTACAGGTCAGTCTTTAAACATACCTGTGTGCATGGATGCTAATAAAATATTTTACAATGGTAATATAGATTAATATACAAATATAAACATTTTCTAACAAATCTGCTAAAGGATGTATGTTGGGATTCAAGTAAACTTTCCAGCACTTCTAACGAACTCTAAATTATTGACTGAGTTTTAGAAATTGTTAATGTGAACTTTCATCTGGATAAATAAAGCCCCCTTGTAGATCATCATTTCAGCCAACTCTTTTAGCTAGTTCTTCATTGAACGTTTAGTGGTCGTGAGTGGGCTGTAGCCAGGATTTGCTGTAGGTGGGGTGACAAAGTCTGCCATTTGCTGTCACAGCTTTGGATGACAGAACTTCCCCATGGCTGAACCCACTGCCTTCTCTTTGATGGGGCCACAGCTTGCAGCCTTGCTGGGGAGTAGAAGCCAGTCTGGAGATTTCTGAGGGTCTGTACTGATGAGACCAGAGTAATCCCAGCCTTCTGCAGACCCCTGCCACCAGGTGGCGCTAGTCATAGCGTGCCAGACTGGAACACAGTTTTGTCTAAGTAACCTGACAGTTACTTAGTCTCGCTTACATGCGACAAGGCATGTACATGACTGAATTATTGAACTTGCTGCGTTAATGTGGGGAAAATCAAATTTTAGGTCAGTATGAGGAGATATTTTAATTCTTTCCTTTTCCATCATTTCCTTTTAAATCTGGGAAATGATATACATGAACAGTACAGTACAGGGTAGCCTCTGTGCACCCTTGCCCTAAACTCACCAATTCACTTACACCAATTCTTTTAAATTCTTTTTTTAACATTGTGTGTGTGCGCGCGCGCGCGTGCGTGCAGTGTGTGTGTGTGTGTACTTGTGCAAGGGCACATGCATACATGAATGGAGGTTAGAAGAAATCTTGGGATTTGGTTCTATCTTTCCACCATGTGGATTCTGGAGAGTGAACTTGAGTCCTCAGCCATCTTGACCTTAACACCAGCTCTTAATACTTGGCTGCATTCTTTCTCTGCCCCACTCACTCTCCACATGTGTGGGGGCATTCCTACCCCACACACTGGAGAATTAATTCTCACGTGCCACCCTAGTATTCCAGCATGGGTCTCCAAAGAACAAGGACATTGCCATGGTCACCCTCGGCATGCCATCTTTATGTAATAGACAAGTATCAGTACTAAAGGGCCTACATTGTCCTGATAAAGCCATTTTCATTTTAACTTTAACAGTGGGGTGGCTCTTCAGTCTATTAGGGTGTGTCTCTTATGAAATTCAAATGTCTAGACAGACCAGCTAAGACTCTTTCAGTTTTCACATTCATTTTTCATGATTAAATGTGGGTGAAATATTTTTGGCAAGGATACCATCAAGGTGAGTTGCATTCTCCTTACAACAACCCTCAAAAGATTCCAACAACTGTATTTGCACAACATACTTCTTAGTTCTAAAAAGAAAACTGCTGGGGTTGGGGATTTAGCTCAGTGTTAGAGAGCTTGCCTAGCAAGTTCAAGGCCCTGGGTTCGGTCCTCAGCTCTGGGAAAAAAAAGAAAAGAAAAGAAAACTGCTAGCCACTGGATCCTAAATCAGTTTTGAAGCAGGCTCTCATCTTTCTGACCCCATTTCCACAAGTATACCCCTGATAACAGAGAGGCCTCGAAACATGGAAACAGAAAACACTGGTAACTCATGCTCATAAAGGGATTGCCTTTAACTGTGGACCTCCTGGTCCTAGTCCATCCTGTTTCTAGTGATCCAAAGATTTCCACTGTGATCCAAAGATGGGCAATGTCAAAGGGGTTTGTGACAAACAGATTTAACAAACATACATGCAAGCAAAACACTTATGCATGTAAAAAATATATCTAAAAGAAGAGAGAGAAAATTCCCAGCGAAGTAATCAGAAAGCTGGTGGCCGTGTGTGTGCAGCTCAGGCATATTGTGGGAATTCCGTAACTTCAAAGACACACAACTGAGGTGGCTTTCCTGGTTCTCGACGTCATTATTTTATCAGCCACCAAGAAGACACCACCAAGATAGGACCAAGAAGATGCCATGACTTCACTTGGACCTAGAGATCACTAGAAGTGACCTAGACTTGCTGGCAGGGACAGGGTAGCCCATGGTATAGGTATCTGGCTGGCCTGGACTTCCGTCTCCTCCGTGATGTGTTTGGAATGCAGTTGGCAACCCCTTGAAGTTCCCTCCAGTGAGAAGAATCTGTTCACTCACATACTCCATCACTCAACCAGCCTAGTGTCCTGATGACCCACTCTGTGTGCTCCAGTGGGATGCTGGAAACATCAAGTTGACTTTTCTTGGTCCCTGGGATAATAATTGGAGAGTAATCACTTTCCCTACTTGGACTCACTAACAGGACAGGGGTTAGTGGGTAGGTCTGGTGGGAGCCTGTCTACTTGAAGGGCCATTAAATACTTTTAGACTTTGTCTAAAAACACAGTGATTACAGCACAGATTTCAGCCCAAGAGCCAAGCTGCTAGTCCCCAGCAGGAGTGGCTTGAACACGGCACAGTCCATCTTGTAGCGCTGTCAACAGTGCAGGTGAAAACTAAGAACCTCTCCCACATCTCACATCTGTGAGCATTGGGAGCACAAGGCAAGGTTGCTTTGGACTAGCCTTCGGGAAGGGCCACAAAGGCACATCCAAGTGCCTTGTCTTTTTAGCAGAGCAGTTTGGACATCTCAGTGGGAAGTCAGGGATCAGCGGAGAAGGACCCACGGTGGAGAACAATGGTAGCCACGAGACATGGCAGGATGGTCGCTCTAGTGGGCCCTAGTGACTCCGGGGTCAAAGACAGCTAACAACTGCTTGATAGATCCCCTGGCAGGCACCAGGGGATGTGCCACAGCACCAAGCTTTCAGTTGAATTGAAACTGCTGCAAAGACTACCAGGACAATGGTTGGTAGGGAGTTGCACAGAAAACATTGAGATGGGTCTCAGGGTACAGTGAGAGGGCAGTGGGGGAGACCTGGGGACTTCTTTTTCACTGTAAATGTAAGCCCACCGTGAACCCTGACAGGAGAAATGGATATCGCCTATCATTAAAACCTGCCTGTTCAGACAACAAACAGTTTGTGCCACAGCAGTGGTGAGGGGACATTCCGCTTGTTTGGCATAAAAGCAGTTTGTGGGAAGCTGAATTTGGCTCCCTGGCGCTTGGAGACCAGCATGGAGGAATCATAGTGGCCTCTGGAGGTCATCACATAGACTTTCTTTAATTTTCCTCAAGAACTAAGAATTTGGAGTTCAGTGGAAAAATGTCTTGGGATTTGTAAGCAAAAAGGTTTGAACTGAAACATTAATAAGAGAGACAACCATATCTACATTTACAGAAAATTCTGAGCGTGTGTCTCTCTCCAGGTGTCGATTGCCCAGCACTTAGATAGCTGACAACAAACTGTATAATATTTAGATAACTCTGATATAAGCTCTTTGGAAATACCATTTACAGAAGTATTGATTGAGCATGTAAAATCCATTACACCCTAGTGAGGCTAATCCATACACAGAAATGTAAATTATAATAGGATTACTGACATTATAATGTCTTTTTAAAAAATTTGTTCCTCAGAAGACTCAGTGCGACACAGAACAAAGGATGTTGAACTTGAGGCCATGCCCTTCACTGTTTGGCTTGACCTTGAGGTGAGCATATCGGTGGGCTTGGCTCACCTACAGGTGCAATGTGGATACTAACATCTTGCTGACTCCCTGTTATTGTGTGCAAGAAATGAGCATCTCTAGGTTTCATCACGAGTTATTCGTATAATAGTTGCGTGATCTGACCTCAACACATACTGGATAAGCAAAAACAGCTCAAATAAACACTCCCTGCCAATTAAGCTGGGCACCGACATGATGACGGCAGTTGGCATTTAGGTCAGCACTATTTGTTTTCAGTGTTCTGTTGGCTACAACCTTGGGGGATGCTGGCTATGAGGCTCAGCAGGTCTGAGTTGAATTGAAGCAACGGTCATTTCAAGTTGTTTGAACCTTGCCCTATCTATTGAGGTAAGAGGCTTTACTACCCTAAAGAAACAAAAACCTGCATGCTTGGATTAAGTTTAGAGGAATAAGGGCTGTGATTCAGCTATATTAAGCATTCTAGAAAAATCAAAGCAAGAAGGGAAGAAAGAAAGGTACACTCTTGGTCCTCTGTTTAATTCAAATTTCTACCCTTGATTATCCTTGAATTAGGCATGGTGACTTGACTTTGTGGTTCTTGTCTCACCTAATTGGACCAATCCTGGGTAGACTACACAGAGACTAGTGAAGGCTCAGAGTCACTGTATCAGGCTAGGAAGAATACAGTTGGAGGTAAATTTGTGTGTGTGTGTGTGTGTGTGTGTGTGTGTGTATGTGTGTGTGCTGGTGCACAAGGGAGCTAGAGAACAACTGTGGGTGTCATTCCATAGGCATTACCCATCTTTTTCAGATGGTTTCTCACTGGCCTGGAGCTCATCGATTAGGCTGGGCTGTTGGCCAGGGATCTGCCTACATCTGCTTCCAGGGTGCTAGGATCACAGGTGCACACAATAGCCTCAAATAATATAAAATATCTTGGTGTAACTCTAACCAAGCAAGTGAAAGACTCATATGACAAGAACGTCAAGTCTTTGAAGAAAGAGATTGTAGAAGATATCAGAAGATGAAAAGATGTCCCATGCTCATGGATTGGTAGGATTAACATAGTAAAAATGACCATCCTACCAAAAGAAATCTACAGATTCAATGAAGTCATCATCAAAATTTCAACACAATTATTCACAGACCGTGAAAGGACAATGTCAACTTTGTATGAAAAAACAAAAAATTCCAGGATAGCTAAAACAATCCTGAAAAAAAAAAAAAACTGCTGGAGGTGTCACCATCCTTAATTTAAAGCTGTACTCCAGGGCTACTGTAATAAAAACTGCATGGTATTGGCATAAAAACAGACAGGTTGATCAATGGAATTGAATTGAAGACCCAGACATAAATGCACACACCTATGGACACCTGATTTCTGATAAAGAATCCAGAAATACACAACAAAAAAAGATATCATCTTCAACAAATGCTTCTGTTCTAACTGGATGCTGGCATGTAAAAGAATGCAAATAGATACATATTTATAACCCTGCACAAAACTCAAGTCCTAATGGATCAAAGACTTCAACATAAACCAAATACACTGAACCTGATAGAAGAGAAAGTGGGGAATAGCCCTGAACACATTGGCACAGGAGACAATTTCCTGAACAGAACACCAATAGCACAGGTACTAAGATCAATAATTAACAAGTGGGACCTTGTGAAACTGAAAAGCTTCTAGAAGGCCTAGGACACCATCATTAGGACAAAATGGCAGACTACAGAATGGAAAAAGATTTTTACCAACTCCACATCTGATAGAGAACTAATATCCAAAATATATAAAGAATTCAAGAAGCTAGATATAAAACCCCCCACAAATAATCCAATTAAAAGTGAGGTACAGAGCAGAGAGTTCTACATCTTGACCCGCAGGCAGCAGAAGCAACAGTGTGCTACACTGGGCATAACTTGAGCGTAAGAGACTTCAAAGCCCACCTCCACAGTGACACACTTCCTCCAACAAGGCCACATGCACTCCAAAAGGTCACACCTCCTAACAGTGCCACTCCCTATGGGCCAAGCATCCAAACACATGAATCTATGGGGGTCATTCCTATTCAAACCACCACTACCCCTATTATTAGGAGGCTTCATTAGGATTGCCTTCATATGTTTTTAGGGAGTTTCCACTGCACTAAGTTTCCATACCACCCCTCAAATGGCCCTCAAGTATGGGTGTCTTTCCCTGCATTCTCCCCCTCGACCCTATCTTCCTTCCCACTCCCCATTTGATCCCCCCATTTTTTATCTGACACCACTCCCAGTCTATCCATAAAATCTATTCTATTTCCCCCTCCCAGGTTGTGTCTCCCAGCCCCTGCCTCCATACCTAACCTCTCTGGGTCTATGGATTATAGGTTGGTTATCCTTTATTGAATATCTCTGCTCCTGCTCCAGTACCACGTCTGCCTGCACACCACCATGTCCCTCGATCTATTTCTTCCATTCTCTTTTCTCTTTTCCGTCCCCCTGTGCCCTGGAAGTCCCAGTATATATACACTTACAAGCAATAATCCCTTGGCAGTGCAAAGCCAGGCTTCCAGGGTCAAATGGAGGGGTGATAAGAATCACATAGAGAGGCAGTAATTGTTAATTATCATTTGCAAGCCAAAAGGGAAGTGACTAATGTGGAAATGAATTAACTAAAGGCTAAATTCGGGTAATATCTAAGAAGAGAAATTTTATGTGCTCCACTATAGTCTTAAACGTGATTGGTAGAAAATGTTAAGACTCTATAAGTTGCTAGTTCAATGGGAGAAAATAAAACTGCCTTCTTTTTTCCTGTGGCTCCTATCTGTCCAAGCTATCTGCCGTTTTTTCTGCAGGGTGGGGGAAAGTGTGCTCAGTTGCTAGGCAACCTGTGTACAGCTAGATGCCTCTGGTGATAGTTAAAGGGAGATCTGGAACTGGAGGTAAGATTTAGGAAAGGAGGTAGTTAAGCTTAATTGGCACATCTGTCAGGCCTTCTCGAACAGGTAGCCTGGATGCTTAAGTCTGTTCTTAGAGAGTACAGAGGTATCTCTGATAAGGTACTTTCCTCCATCTGGGGATGGACCTGGCCGGATGCTGCCAATGATGATAATTACAGGGAGGCTTGAACTGGGGTTCTGGCTGAGCATAGCTGTCAGTGCAGAAGGTTATCTAAATATTCCTAGAAGTGGTTAGAAAAGGAGTTAGAGGTCTATAAAGTTAGTAAGGCTGTAAGAAAGGAGTGTCCAAGCTAAATTGTGTAAAGCTATTCCTTAATGTCCACCTGACCGAGGCAGTGTCTCCTTGTGGAATTTACCTTAAGTCAGGAGACTTGCATGTGGACTGTTACTACTGTTAGTCCTTGAAAGTGGCTAAGGGAGATATCTGAATCTAGAGAAAGCCTTTCCTGAGGCTGTTCTCCAAATACCTGGAATGTGTATGTCCAGAGAGTGATCAGTCCACACTGTTAGCACTTCTTAGAGAAAAGTCAGTTGGGAAAACTATGAAGGCACACATGATTTTCATAACAGAAGACAGCTGATATATAACAAGCCAAATAACATCAAAAGCTCCTTGGAATTTGACTTCCTCTGGAGGAATTCCCTGATCCCTCCAGGTAGTGACTTTGCCATAACCAGCTGAGCTCTTATGATATATTCCTGCAGCACTAAGTCCTATCAAGGAGATAAACAGATTAAGAAATGGAATAAAGAGAATGGTAACCTCAGGGCAAGATCCCACCCAGATAAGTTTCCAATTTGTGAAAAGGAATTAAAGAACAGCTCAGGTCCAGGCATGGTGGTGCACACCTTTAATCCCAGCACCCTGGAGACAGAGGCAAGCAGATCTCTTAAGTTTGAGGCCAGCCTGGTCTACAGAGCAAGTTCCAGGACAGCCAAGCTTAGGCAGTCAAGGAAACTATTGAAAACAGAAAGCTAATAAAGATGTAATTGAATGAGGGGGGTGTGTTCCAGCCCCAAGAAGCAGAAGAACGTGGCAGTTTTGGACACATGGTTCTGGCTTTAGAGTCAGGGATAGAAGAAAGGGGTTATGGAATCTTCCTTTGAGACTAAGGAAAGCTGCTGAGGCCAGGCATGTGTCAGGGGTGTCCCTGAATGGAGGCCCAGACAGGCCATTGTGTGAAGCTGTGAAAGATGAAGGCTGGATTGCCTTGGGGACCTCAAGATGTTAGAGATGACAGATTTGTGGTCTACCTGCTGAGGAAAGCTGCTAACAGGAAGTGGGACCAGCTCAAGAGAAAGAAGTGTGTCACAGTCAACAAATCTAGAAGGAGTTGGAGATCTGAAGAGCAATTTGACATCAGACATGGAGATGCAGAGTCTGGAGTTTTCCCCACTGGTATTTGATCTTGCTTTGGTCCAGTATTTCCTCAGTATCCTTTCTTTCCTCTATTTTGGAATGGTAATGTATATCCTGTGCTATGATATGTTGGAAGTATGTGATTTTTTTTTAACTTTGATTTTATAGGGCATTACAGTTAAGAGATTATATGAATCTCAAAAGAGACTTTGTGTTTTGGGTTTTTAAATATTGTTGAAAAAAAACATTGTTGAGACTGTGATAGACTATAGGAACTTTTAAATTTGGACTAAATGCATTTTTGCATTATGTTATGGCTGCAAGCCTATGGAGGCCAGGGAGTGGGATGTGGTGGTTTGAATAGGTGTGGCCCCCATGGAATCATGTGTTTGAATGCTTGGCCCATAGAGAGTGGCACTATTAGGAGGTGTGACCTTATTGGAGTATGTGTGGCATGGTTAGAGGAAGTGTGTCACTGTGGCAGTGGACTTTGAGGTTTTATTAGCTCAAGTCTGGCCAGTGTGATTCAGTGTTTTCTTTTGTTGTCTGTGGGTCAGGATGTAGGACTCTCAGCTCCTTTTCTAGCACCATGTCTGTCTGCAGGCCACCATGTCCTGCCATGATGGTAATAGACTAAACCTCTGAAACTGTAAGCCAGCCCTAATTAAATGTTTTCCTTTATAGGAGTTGCTGTGGTCATGGTGTCTCTTCACAGCAATAGAAACCCTAACTAAGACAGGGGTGATGGAGTCCCAAGTGGCCATCTCTCGTCACCAAATGAGTCTTCCAGTACGAGGACTGGAATATGTTCAACTGAGTTGTTGGCCAAGGGGTCCCATGGAAATCTCCAAACAACCCAGGCCATTGCTACAATAATGGGTTGCTCTCCAGTAACTGACTGTGGGTCTCCATTACTGAGGACAACACCCCCAGAACTCACTGACCACGAAGAAGTCAAGCTGGAGCCTATATGGACCCTTCACCCCTACATTTTAGTGTCTTTGGGCAGGAAGGTACTCTGCAGGCTACAAAGAGAAATGTAAGCATCAACCCAGCCATAAAACCTTTGACCTACAATCTGTCCTGTCTGTAAGATATGCTAGGGCAATGATGGTATAACCTTGAAGGAGTAACCAACCAATGAATGATTTGACTTAAAGTCCACTCAATGTGATGGAACCCTTACCTGCTACTGCTTGGGTGACCAAGAGCCAGAGACTAGATAGCCCTGAGACCTATGGTAAAACAAAATGCTACTGGTCTTAAAAAAGAAAGGAACGATAAAACAATTCCTAATGATATTCTGCTATATTCATAGGTCAGTGCCTTATTCAGCCATCAACAGAGAGGCTTCCTCCTGCAGCAGATGGGAACAAATACAGAGACCCACAGCCAGACATTAGAGAGAGAGAGAGAGAGAGAGAGAGAGAGAGAGAGAGAGAGAGACCGTGGAACACACGACTCTAAATAGGTTGTCTCCATCAAATCCCTTCCCTCAGAGCTCAGGGAATCCTGCTGAAGAGGAGGCAGAAAGAGTGTAAGAGCCAGAGGGGTGAAGCACACCAGGAGAACAAGGCCCTCTGAACAAACTGGGCAAGAATCATGTGAGTTCACAGAGACTGAAGCAGAAAGAACAGAGCCCGCACGAGTCTGCACCAGGTCCTTTCAGCCTAGTATTTTTATGGAACTGAATTCCTGAGTGTGTGAACGAGTGGGTTTCTGATTCTTGTGCCTGCTCTTGGGGCTCTTTTCCTTCTGTTGGGTTGCCTTGATCAGCCTCGATGAGATGGTTTTTGCTTTATCTTACTATATTTTATTTTGTCATGCTTGGTTGTTGTCTCTTAGAAGCCTGTTCCTCTCTAATGAGAGACAGAAAAGGAGTGGACCCAGTAAGGAAGGGAGGTGGTAGTGGAACTGGGAGGGATGGAGGGAAGGAAAACTTTAATCAAGATATATTGTATGAGAAAAGAATCTATTTTAAATAAATGAAATGAAAACAAAACAAAACAACAACAACAAAACAAACAAACAAAAACACCAAAAAAAAAAAAAAAAAAAAGCATGTACCACAGTGCCTGGCTTTATTGTGTGGCTTCTGGGCACGGATGTCATATAGCCTCATGTTTGCAATGCAGCACTTTATTGACTAAGCTGTCTACCTAGCTCAGGATGTGAATCCTAAAAAACAACACTTAAAGGGTGACAGAGAGGCCAATCCATAGACAAGAGGAGCAATTCAACACTGCAGCGAAAGGGAACCATCTGTGTAAATGAGTGAATGAATGAATGAGTGAATGAATGAATGAGTGAGTGAGTGAGTGAGTGAATGAGTGATTGAATGTCCGTTGCCTAAGAGTAGAATTGTCTCTAAGACCTGGCTAGAACTTCTGGTATTTAGCGGATCATACTGACCCCTCACCTTGGAAATGTAGTGGCTAAGGACATGTGCTGTACGACTGGCCTCTGCTTTAAGTCCTGGCTGTCCTGGTTACTTACCGAGTGATATAGAACTAGTTAGTTCTCTCATCTGTGGGGCCTCAGTTTAAAAGTCCTCTCAGTTAAATGGAGGATGTGACTACCTCACAGGGTTCATGTGGTTAAATTAAAATCTGTACGCTCTTGGTACAATCTTTGATAAGTAGTATGCCCTGTTGGGTGGAGGGTAACATTAGCCATGGTTCTTCCTCTTCATCAGGTGACTTCCACTTAAGAAAAACCAGTGACTCCCTGTAACAAATGCAGGAGCAGCAGTCAGCAAATCCCAGGATGAGCTCGGTGATCACAAAACAGATATTTCCAAAAGAAGTTCACAGGTTACACTCTGAGTAACTTTCCTGGCCACACATGACTCAAAATCTGAGACCAGGAAGTGGTTTGGGGTCCCATCTTTGAACAGGCATATGGAATGAGACCCAGTGTACCATATAATAAACCTCAGGCTACATGCAGGCAGTAAAGAAAAACATAACATCCAGAAGGATGTGCTAGGGACTGTGGTTCTTTGAAAGAAGTGACATGGTAGTCTGCAGTTTCTTTCCCCACAGAGGGAGTGGTGGCGTGCAGAAGAGACAGAACACAACTGCAGAATTCACTGGCTCCTGCGACTTTGGGTGAGTTATGTGACCTCCTCCATGTTAGGTTGCTCCATCTTTAAAATGGAGACGCTGTTCCTAACTCCCAAGGTTGTTGTGGACACCAGGCAAATGACTGAAAGCAATGGACAGAGTTTCTGTGACCAGTGGTACCAGTGAAACCCAAAGGCACTCGATTCTTAGATGACTCACTTTTCTCAGAGAGCATCTACCTTTAATAAATATTTTAAGGAGATGAATTATTTATTTATTATATACTTGGATGTTCAAGGAAGGAAGTTGGTTCCTTTAAAATAATCACATCGATTGGCTTAAATAGCAGAAACAGCACTCTCCCATCCTCATTTGCAGACCCTGGACTCAGCTCCAGCACACGGTGGCACATTATGGATCTATCTTCTGACCTTTAGACAAATATGAGGGTCAAAAGATCAATTAAGTGATCTGAACTCCTGAGTTGCGGGGGAAATATTTCAGCTAAAACATTGATCTTGACTCTAAAATGTAAGGCAGCTGAGCTAAATAAGTTCACGTATTCACAGACAACAGCATTGCTTCCTGGCTTGGATCCCAGCCTTGGAGAATGTCCCTGACAAAAGGCATCAGAGCCCAGGGCTGGAAGAAGAGTGAAGGGAATATTTGTAAAGGGCTTTTTTGGTCCAGGCATATTACCTGGCCATGCCACATGGTCAATGCATCTAGTGAATGCCTTTTAATCCCTGAGACATTAAGTTCCCCGTGTTCAGGTAATACCATGGACTAGCGGCAGATGCTAGTCAGGCTCCACCTCAAAAACCAATGTTCCTTATCACCTCCAACGGAACCATCTATGTTATCAGTCAGCTCACCCAGCTTCTGCACGGAGAACCTGGGATGTAAGGACTTCTGGTAAGTTCTCTGTTCTGAAAGAGCTCACAGGTTAAAGATAACCCCCAATTACCACAGAGAGTGGAAAGGTTGAGAGGCCAATTCCCTACCACTTTAGCTTCAAGACTCCTCATTTTCTATACGTTCCTCCTAAATAAATGTAGATGTCCATCAGTATCTGTCCGAGATCAGTTCAGGGTTTGAGCGCTAGACTGTTTAGATAAAACGGTCTAGTACTTGCAAAGAGCCTAGGTACATCGTCTCAGATACTTTCAATCACCTCTACACCACTTGGAATACTCCATACAATGCAAGTGCCATGCAAATCATTGTTATACTGTATTTTAAGGATTAATTTCAAGAAATGAATGTACATGCTTGGTATAGATTCTAACTTGTCTTCCATATAGTCTTGATATGTATCTAGTTAAAGCGCCAGAGGCGGAGTCCCTGGGTGGAATGTGTCTATGAGGTTTTATTTATTTTATTTATTTTTTATTTTTTTAAGGCGTCCTCTTAAGTTGTATAAATTCCAAGCCCTGCCATGCCTGGCTTCTCTCTTTGAGAGCAACACACATGTGGGAGACAAGAACATCTGTATCATCCAGGAAGGCTTCTAGTTGGTGTCACTTTTAATGAGACATAAGCAAGAGAAGGATTTTAGCTCTCCATAGGAGTAGAGCTGGTGAATGGAGGTAGTATGGGCAAAGGGAACAGGTCACGTGGAGCACAGAGAGGACTAACATGTCTCAGCTTCCTCAGGAAGAAATGATGCTGTTCTCTGAGGTTGTATTTTAGAAGCTCTTCCCTGCAACAGGGTAGAGAATGGCTTGGAATTAGGGTCATCAACCCCCTGGCTTAGCCACTATTCTCCCAGCTTTAGTATTGAAAACTCTGGCCACTCAGAAACCTATACCTCAGGAAAAGCAGGACAGCGGATGGCCCTACCTGGGGAAATCACCAGAGCCAAGACCTCAGAAGTCATCTCAGTCACCTCTCCAGAGATCCAGATGCTTTCTGCATCCAGCTGTGCACCACTATGATGTCGTATTGTCATTCCAGACTCGATGTGTTTAAAACCTCAGGACTTGTGAGCTTTGTAAAAGCGAGAACTATGTGACTCACTCTCTGTCTCCGCTCATCCATCCAAATCTTGTGTGCTCAGTGAGGCCTTCCTTGAAACCCTTTTTATAACAGGACCCCAGCCCTAATGTGCCTTCTTGCTAAACTTGCTTTGGCTTTGTTCTGAGCACTTACCATCACCCACCACGATAGTTACGCTTTTTTAATGTCTCTTTTTCTCCACTAGTAAGAAACCTCAGGAGGGCAGTTTGTTTTGCTCACTGTGTCTGGGACAGTGTCAAGCATGTTGTATGTATTTGGTGTGATTTGAATGTGAAATGGTCCCCACAGGTTCGTGTGTCTGGATGCTTGGTCTCAGTGGGTGGTGCGGTTTAAGAGGCCCTGGGACCTTCAGAAGTTAGAGCCTCCATGGAGGATGGAAGCCATTGGGAACCAGCCTTGAGGTTTTCTAGACCAATCCCCCTTCTTTTCTGCTTTGGACTTCCTGATTGGGGATGGGATGTGAGCAGTTGCCTTCTGCTCTCACTGTTCTGTCTTCCTTGCTATGAACAGACCCCCATTTCCTTCAGTTTCTTCCAGTCAGGACAAAGTGACGTGAAACTTAGCTGCTATTAATAATAATACCATTTTACTGAATGAAGACATCCTTCGGTCTCCTGTAATCTATTGTGTGACGCACATGTGATGACCAACCATGTGTGTTGCTTTTATGCCCAAAACAGACCCAGACACAATCAGTCCTCATAACTCCCTTTCTGCTACCCTGGCCTGAGCCGCATCATCGCTCCCGGAGCATTCTTGTCTGAGCTTGCTCTTTCCACCTCTATTTCCTCATAGTCTGTTTCCAAGACAGTTGCCAGGAGAGCCTGTTAGAATGAACAGGAGGTCCTGTCACTCTCCCCACAGATGACTCTGTCTGAGGAGACAGCTGCCTGTCCCTGCACAGGAAAAGCCCCGGCTTCTTGCAAGGCTCTCTGGACTGCCCTCTAGTGCTCCTCCTCTCCGCATGTGCTTACCCTCAGCTTCTCTAAGTTCATCTTCAGCTGCTTCCAAGCATTTGTTCCCCCTCCAGCTATGTGGGCTTCCCTTACATGCTTCTGTATCCCTGGGTGTTTTCCTGCTTAGGGGCCATCGGTAGTGCATGTCGAGCTGGTATGCCTGAGCATTACACAAACCTAGAAAGAGCAGGGTGAAGAGAGAAAGAGGCAGCCGATTTCTGAAGACGTAGGTTGAGTCTTGGCATGTTTGAATATTTTACTGTAGGTTGATTGGCTATTTTTTGCTGAATAAATGAATCAATGAACCAACTATTTCTTTAAAATAATCTGAACTGGATTTCAGTCTTTTGAAATAGAGAATATTCTGTTAAGTATACCCTTCCTCATTGTTAAATGATAATATGTGTGTGTGTGTGTGTCTGCATTTGTCTGTGTGTATGACAAACAGACAGACAGACAGATGATCAATAAATGCTGTACATGTTATAGCAGCAACCAACAATGCTTCACTTCCCTGCCACATCTGTTTTCCCACATAAACATGTAGTAGAAGAGTACATCTTCCGCTTCAGTACACCACTATTGTCTATAATAGTGTTTGTGGGATGACTCATCCCTAATAGGCCTGAGGGCCAGCTGGCCCAAACCAGTAATAAGATACTTCCTGAGAGCCAGCCTGGGTCTGCCTAAGGGCCTCAGCAACAGCAGCTGAGACATGATCTGGAGATGACCTGGATCAATGGGAGGCAGCCATGTCACACCAGCAGATGCATATTCATGAGACCTTCCCCCAGGGTGGGGTGGAGGGTATATAAGGCTTGCCTCTTCCTGAATAAACTGAGCTTGTTGTTTCGACATCCTCCCAGAGTCTGTGTTGTTGGCTCTGCACCTACTCACCCCCTCCCCCAAAAGGAACAGCACAGGACCATGCCACAAGTGTTTGCTGCATAAACAGAAATAAATTGTTCCCTACCGTCTTAGTCAGGGTTTCTACTTCTGTGAAGAGACACCATGACCATGACAACTCTTATAAGGGAAAACATTTAATTGGGCCTGACTTACAGTTCAGAGGCTTAGTCCATTATCATCATGGCAGGAAGCATGGTGGTGTGCAGGCAGACATAGTGCTGGAGAGTGGCTGAAAGATCTACATCTTGATCTGCAGGCAGCAGAAGCAGCTGTGTGCCACCCTGGGCATAGCTTGAGCATAGGAGACCTCAGGGGCCACCTCTACAGTGACATACTTCTTCCAACAAGGCCACATCTCCCTATGACCAAGCATTGAAACACACGAGTCTATGGGGGCTATACCTCTTCAAACCACCACACCTACTGTGTTGTATGGTTTGAATGAGAAATTTCCCCTCTAGGTTCAGGCATTTGAACACTTACTTCCCAGTTGTGAGAGCTGTTTTGAGACTTCACAGGGAGTTGCATCCTTGCTGGAGGGAGCATTTTACGGGGGTGGGCTTTGAAAGCTTAAATCCTTATTACCTCTCTTCCAGTTTATCCTTTGCTTTTTGTGTGTGTTTGGAGATGTGATCACTCAGCTTCCTGTTTCTGCCAGCATGCCCACCACTCATTTCCATGTCTCCTGGTTTCTTCCTCTGGAAGCATAAGCTGAAATAAACTCTTCCTTCTATAAGTTGCTCTTGGTCATGGTGTTTTAACACAGCAACAGAAAAATATAATATAATATTTGTATATAATCGCACAGTAGAATGTTAGGAAACTCAACTGAACATAGATGGCATCTAGGAACCTCTTTCATCATCCTCGGTGTGTTTATGTCATGTCAGTGATGGATAGTCAGTCTCAGGTTTTCTAGAAGGAAATGTCAAAGAGATATAACCATCATTTTGGTTCCATTATCTTGATGAGAGATAAAAATCTCCACGTTTAGTACATTATGGCCCCATGTAATATGGGCCCATGTTGAGTGTAATAATAACAAAATCTGTATACTACTATGCTGTGGGATGTCTTTCTGTACATTGTGAATATGTGTTGCTATGATTGGTTAATAAAGAAGCTGCTCTGGCCTATGGTGATTCAGGTTATAGCCAGGCAGGAAATCCAAGAGAGAGAGACAGGAAGAAAAGAGGCAGAGGCAGAGAGACACCAGCCGCCGCCAAAGGAGAAGCAAGATACCAGCAGACTGGTAAACGCCATGGCCATGTGGCAACTTATAGATTAATAGAAATGGGTTAAGTTATAAGAGCTAACTAGCAAGAAGCCTGCCATAGGCCATACAATTGGTAATTAATATTAAGCCTCTGAATGATTATTTTATAAGTGGCTGCAGGCCCGGAGAAACGTTCGGCTACACTACTATGTGCCGGCATATGTTCCAGTTGTTTAAAACTCATCGGTTCCGCTGATATGACAATTTTATGAGGTAGATGAGGTTGGTAGCTCCATTTACACTGGTAGGGACAGAGGCAGAGAGAGATTTATAACTTGCTGACATCACAGAGGTGGCTCATGGGAGACCCTCCCCACAGTAAAGGACAAAGTCAAGAGTGAAGGGGGTAAAACGGAGAAGTTACTAGAAAATGACTTGGGCCAACAGAAGGAGAAGCAAGATGGAAAGACTTCATCTCACCGAGGAGAAAGTGAAGGTCCAGATCAGGGTTCATTTGAAAATCTGCTTTGGCAAGATAGGAATGAGAAGGATTTATAGCCAGCTCTTCCCTTTCAACGTCCACCTTCTCCAGCTCAGAGCCTTCCCTGCTTGCAAGCTTTGGACATTAACCCCCTAAGTCCACGCCTTGAGCCTCCTGCTTGATTAAACTCCCTCCCCTGCTTCCGGTTGGGCCCTGCGCACCCACGAATAATGAGTGCTAATACATTCATTTTTTTTCTTTTGTCTTGTTTGTTATTCTTTCTTTCTAATCGAGTGCTTGGAATTCAAACAGAGAACTCCCGAAAACAGTAATAAAATCCCTTAGCCAAAGGAATATTTTGGCATGTAATTATAGGCCTAGAGGTCCAGAGAAACTTGGATGCTTTTGATAAGAAAATAATGGCTTACTCTCAACGGATGCTTGTTTTCAGGATCGCTTTGTGTCCAATGTTTATATGCTGTAACAGACACTATTAGTTTGCACTCAATGTGTATTATTCAACTCATTTCTTCCACACTACAATAGATTGCTTTTCTCAGCTGGGCTTATGGATGACTGGGCTGAAAAATTTTCCCAGCTACCTTTGCTGCTCCTGTAGTTGCATGGTTATTGCATGGTTAAGTTCTGGCCAGTGGGATACAAACTTCTGGTGCTAATTGGGATTTATGGAAAACTGTCCTTCAATGGGGAAGATCATGCTATTATGTACCATCATGCTAAGCTCCTGTCTAAGTTAGGGCTTCCAGGGCTGTGATAAAACACCACGACTGTAGCAGGAACCTTAAAGGTACTTATTAATAAAATCAAACCTGAGGCCAGTTATTGGGGTGAATGCTGGAAGATCAGAGAAGCAGAACAAGCCACAGCTACCTCACCTCGCCAGTTCCTCAGCTGGTCCTGTTTCCTCAGACTGGAAGCCTCTGAGTCCTCATCCAGAATGAATCTCAGCTGAACTGCTGCTCGAAAGCCTGAAAGCTTAACCAGCCAAATGCTTCTAGTTTCTGGTCCTCACGCCTTATATATCTTTTTTTCTTTCTGCGATCACTCCCTGGGATTAAAGGCTCACTTTCTAGGATTAAAGGCGTGAGTCACCATGCCTGGCTGTTTCCAATGTGGCCTTGAACTCACAGAGATTCAGAGGGATTTCTTGCTCTTTAATGCTAGGATTAAAGGCGTGTGCTACCACTGCCTATCCTCTATGTTTAATATAGTGGTTGTTCTCTTCTCTAACCCCAGATAAGTTTATTAGCATGCACAATATTTTGGAGAACACAATACCACCACACACAACCAAAAGCCACTTGGGGGAGTAAAGGTTTTTTTTCAGCTTAGAACTCTCAGGTCACACTCTATTACTGAGGGAAGTCAGGGAAGGAAGCTGGAGGCAAGAGCTGATGCAGAGGTCATGGAAGGATGCTTGGGCTTGTTCTCCATGGCTTGCTCAGCCTGCCTTCTTATAGCACCCAGGACCACCAGCCCAGGGATGGCACCGCTGACAGTGGTTGGCTCTCCCACATCAATAATCAACCAAGAAAATATACCACAGGCTTGTCCACAGGCTAATTGAGGGAGGGCATTTTCTCAGTCGAGATGCTTTCTTCGAAATGACTCCAGCTGTGTCCAGTTGTTGGGAGCCACGTGGTCTAGCTTCAGATCAGTATAAATGCTTGTCCAATGTGTCTTCACAAGAAAAAGCCCACTGGAGACAGTCTCACACGGCAAGGACCAGTGGACTTCAGGACGGTGCAGAATGCTGCTGGAACCGAGTGGCCTGCACACTCTCTTCTCTCTCATAATGTTGATGATTCTCTTCGAGATTTTTAGTGTCACTTTGCCAACCATGCATGGGACAGATGTGATCACTCCCAGAAACCCCATTTTTTCAAAAAAAAATATTTTCCCCTGGAATTCTTTGGTAACTGATGCTTCTCAGGTTTCTTGTCTGGAAGTACCAGCTGTCACTCCAGACCCTGGGAACTGTTCTGATTCAGTGTTATCAGGATCAGAGGCAATAAAAGATAATGGACAGTTGAAAAGTGCAAGCTAACTGTGTGCCGGTAGCTTATAGCAGATCACCCCTATTTCTGTAAATATGCTTTGTTAAGTGATGAATGATATTGTAATTCTCAAAAATGGGTGCCTTGTGTTTATCACCTTTTAGCTTTTTATTTTTTTATTTTTTTATTTTTATTTTTTTTGTTTTTTTCGACACAGGGTTTCTCTGTGTAGCTTTGCGCCTTTCCTGGAGCTCACTTGGTAGCCCAAGCTGGCCTCGAACTCACAGAGATCCGCCTGCCTCTGCCTCCCGAGTGCTGGGATTAAAGGCGTGCGCCACCAACGCCCGGCTTCCTTTTAGCTTTTTAAAGACAGGATGTGCCTGGCTCGATATTTAGCCAAGCTAGCAAAATGCTAAGCATTGTTTTTGGTTTAAAGATGTTTTGATGTAAAAGTTGGGAAAAACTATATTTGACAAATTTGGTTTTGCCAGAGGTTAACATTGGATGGGTAGGGGGTGGGAATACAGGCTTGTTAGTATGGAAAAACATTGTTTTTGAAGTATAAATAAAGACAGCTCAAGGAGCTATTTGGGGCTGGCCACTTGTATGAAACCCATCTGGTGGTCGGGTATGACTTCATTTCTTCACCAAAGCCCCTTCCCCATCTCAGGACTTGAATGAGGGCTGTGGTAGAACCATGGCAGAGTGGCACTGAACAGCAACCTGAAGATGGTAGGTACTGGGACCGAAGGGGATAGGAACCTGTCTAAGGGAGGTGCAGTCCCGCCAGGAGAACCCCCGGTTAGAGGAAAGGACAGGTAATCAAGAACTGTTGAGAAGCGAGTGCCCCGTCCCAGCAATTATGGGCCAGTGTGGTTCTAAAGACTTGCCCTTTATGCCAATATTATTAAACATATGGTCAAAACAAAAGGTTTAAAAGCTTCTACCAGTCATGGAGTTTCTACAGTTTATTATTTACCTAACCTCCTGATGGATGACTCTTAATGGTTGGTTTCGGGTGACTAAAGCCTATTTAGCTGGAGCCAATTTTTCTTTTTATTATTATGGAAAGTTAGATATGAGGACTTAATTTGTAAGGAGCTATCTATGGCAACAAAAAAAAAAAGAGAGAAAAGAAGAAGAGAAAAGAGTTGAGTTGCAAAATGCTCGTGGGTGTGGGGGAATGGCTGCTCAGGTGAAATTAACAAAGAAAGGGTTGCGGACAGTGTCTCTCTGCTCTGCCAGGCTCCCGACACTAAACTGAAAATTCTAAATGGCGTTGACTGGTCGCCAGCCTACCTGTGAGTGTCCGGCCCGGGCAAGGAGCGCTGCCAGGAAGAGCCGGTCCACCCCGACTTAGTTTCGGTTTACTTCGGCATCATTTGGACATTCCCTTAGAAGAAAAGAGACTTCCTGGACATTCTATGTGGAAAAGGTATTTGGGGACCTCTTTTCTATGCGTGTACCTATAGTTAGGCATCACTCACATTCACTGTAAACCTAAGCAGGGCTAGGGAGCCTTCACAAGCTACCGTATAAGTGAACTACATGCACTTTGAAGCAAATAGGTTTCTATTAGGTATCAGCAACTCTGATTTCTCCCGAAACTGCAGTTCCTCTTACCGTCTTTTACAAATATGAAGTCTGGGTAGGGTTGGTCTCAGAAAAGAAGGTATTTATATATCATATAAAACTTAGGCCACAGGAACTGGCATTTTTCTTAGCGTAGAAATTTAATGAGAAGTAATCATAAAAACCTCAGTACACACTCGGGAAACTGAGGCGGGAGTGTTATGGGAACTGAAAATGACAGTGGCCAGTGGTGATGGCAGGTAATGGAGATTCGTGCAACCCGGGAAGCAGGGGCTGGTTAGCTGCCCGGCCCAGTGTGGCTGTGGAGAGCGTTGTGGTCCCAGGATTGAGCCCTGTGCTACTTTAGCAGGTCTGAGGGACAGACTGGAGCCTTCCTTGGGACCAGAGGCCAGGAGTACCCTCAAGTGGGTCAGCCTGGCTATTCTTTTACTGACTCAAATGCAGGTTTGGCTTGCCTGCCTAGTGTGGGACTTGGGCTCTGCTAACAGCAAGAGTCCCAGATGTCCCTAAGGGTCGCTGGGCTTGGAGATGACCAGTAGTGGAGGTTTTGAGAGAGACACTGTACTACGGAGTACTACAGTGCTACCAGTGACCCAGATTGTTGGTTTTAAAGCAGCGCTCTTACCCTGTGAGGAAAAATCACAAAGCACAACAAAACACACTATCAAGAGTTTTATTAGGAGGAAGGACGGGATGGGACATGACAGGGCGGGGGAGAGAGTAGAGAAGGGAGGAGTCTGTGACCGGCTTTTTAAGGATTCCCCTGCACATGCGCATATGGGCTCATGGAGCTACGCCACGCATGTGCATAAATTTGCATGATTACACTGAGTGCGAATTACATGACCAAGCAGTGCACAGATTATGTAGGACATAAGGCCCCTGGCTTGGCTACTGACTGCACATGTGCAGTCATACAGCTGGGGGAGTGGCCGGGAATTCCAACACAGATCCTCGCAGTGAGACTTTAAACCCAGGGGCCCACGTGGATTACATGCAAACTGGGTGGCAGATCTTGGACCAAGAGGTGGCATGATGCTGGTGATGGATTGAGATTCTTGGCACGTAGGGCCCTTGTAAGTGTGTCCTGCCCAGAAGCATTTCTTTACACTGTGAAGATGTGTCACTCTGATTGGTTTAATAAAAAGCTGAATGGCCAAAAGTTAGGCAGGATTTCCAGGCACAGAAGAAGGGGGAGGCCCAAGGAGACACGGAGGAAGCAGGAAAGCAGGATGGGCAGCATGAAGACGAGGTAAATGAGCCTCAGGGCAGCACATAGATTTATAGAAATGGTTTAATTTAAGTTATAAGAGCTAGCTAAAAATAAGCCTAAGCTATCGGCCAAGTTTTCATAACTAATAATAAGTCTCTGTGTCATTTTTTGAGGTGGTGGCCCAAAGAAAAATTCGTCAACAGATTTGTGAATGTTTTTCTCAAAATTCCTAACTACCTCTGTCTGACCTGATTTCTGTAGACACACGGGGTGTGGTATTTCTAGGCAGCTTCAAATGCCCATTTTTTTTCCCTAGTGTTGGGCAAAAGAAAAAAAGTTCTTAATATTCAAATAGTTTATTTCATAGTTGTGTCCAATCTTTCTTTCGTCTGAACGTAAAGATCACTTTTAACCCCTCAAACACCAAGTGGGTTTTATTTTATTTTCACATGATTGTGCGTTTCTTGCTTTATGTTTCTGCTTGCTTCATCCAGCCTGGAGAAATGTACTCCGCCGTCGTGTTCACGATCGTGATTGTCAGTTTATTATTTCCAAATCCATGTTCTGTTATTTGAGTATTTGAAATTAGCACCGTGCCAATCTTTGTCTGGGAAAGCAGAGGGGCGTCGGTGGTGGCGGCACACGCCTCTAACTCATCTGCCAATCTTTGTCTGGGAAAGCAGAGGGGCGTCGGTGGTGGCGGCACATGCCTCTAGCTCATCTCCGCAGCTGTTTTCTCCTCCTTCTGCCCTAAGCACGTGTCCTTTCCCTCCTACCCGGTAGGTGTCACTACAGAGCTCCTTGCTTTATTTACTTTTACTACAAAAATCACACCCACGTGCCAGGAAGCTTCCCCCAGCCCACGAAGAGGGATCAATCAAATGTGATTTGGGACATCTCTCTCTGACAAGCTTTTCAGTCCTTTTGGAGATGTCGGGATTGAAATTCTTGCTACCACGACACGTATCCCCCTCTGCTTCCTCACAGCTTCCCTTCTCTCTCTCCTGGAACTTCCTGAGAGCTGCCTACATTCTCCAGTTCTCAGGAGACAGTCTAGACAGTTTGGAACAAACTTTTCCTCTTTTCACCACGGAGCGGCTACTTTGGTTTCTTTGCTGCATCTGTTTTCATTCATGGTGCCAACCTCCCTGTGGCTTGTGTTTATGATTAAAAAGTTTTATTTCAATACTAATGACTTCTGGAAGAGGGTACGCTTGTGTTTTTCCCCAGGACACCGACACACCCGTCTGGATTCCAGATTGTCTGTGAAACACGGTGACAACCTCCCTGTTTCCACCGACTAGCAGTGGACACAGGACTGTGTCCTCCTCAACTGATGGAGCAGATGCCAGAAGAGCCAATAGATGACGTGTCTGATGATAGAGCTGGGCGGAAAGAGGAAGTGATGTAGCTGGGCAGAGAGAGGAAGTGAGATGGCAGGGCACAGAAAGGATATAGGTGTGGGTAGACAGGAAGTAGCTCTCTCTGGAGGCTGAGGAGTTGGTAAAGTGAGGTTGGCTGTGGCTTGTCCTATTCCTCTGATCTCTCAGTTTTCACCCCAATATCTGGCTCTGTTTTTGTTTTTGTTATTAATAAGACCATTTAGCAATTCATCTTACAGTCTGAGGATCCCCTTTTGCCTTGACTGTGTCTCATCTTTCAATTCATTCTGAATGTCATTCTCAAGCTACACTTCCTGGCTGGGGTCAGATAAAAGCACAGGCTTCCGGAGTGGAGGATCTTGTACTTGATCAAGACAGCGACACAGAGCTAGTCAACAGAGTTGCTAAATTTGGTAACCTCGTAAGTCCTACCTTTTGAGGGTCATGGAAAAGCTACGGGTGTTATTCTGATGAACGTTCTCCTGATAGAAACCAGAGAAATTGGAAGTCAGTGTTCAGGAATTTTTTTTTTTTTGGTCTCACTTTTACTTTTGGAAAACTAAAGACCAGTGAAATAAAGCCAGGTGGGACTCAAGTTCAAATCCTCCTGACAGGAAACCCCGTGTGCTTAACCAGTATGTTATAATTTGTTAGGTTGCCATTATTAATCCAGTAGCATGCTGGTAAATATCTAACTAGAAGGGATTTGGAGGAAGAACTAATTTCAGCAGTTGTCAATTTCCTCATTGTAAATAACTCTACCAGGCCAGTCTCAGGCCAGTTTGGTAACTTGATTGTAAAACTTACGAAGAGTTAAAAGTTGGCTCTTATGAGTGACTATAATAAGTCAGCTCCACAGTAGTCATGGAATATTCTCAGCTGAGCCTAATCCCAGGAAGTAGCAAGATATCTTCAACTGTCATTCCGAGCACCCAGGTTTTATGGCTCTGGCACCAACTATGGTGACACCATTTTAGAACAAACAGAATATCTCTTGCCTCCACACGATCTGGTGTGTAAAGTGATTAAACAGTATTGGTTTTACTTACTGCCTCCAAGGGATATGAATGGACCCACATAGGAAGTGCCGTCGCTTTCCCATTTCTCTTTAATGGATCAGTTTTCAGAGACCACAAATAGCAAATGGCTATTCGGGCCAACAATGGTTTCAAATATGTTTCCTGCTCATCAGTGCCAGGAATGCCATTGCTGGAGTGGAGGGAATGTACTTCTGCAGAGTGAGTCAGAGTGCTTGGCTTGGCCAGGGCATGCTGTTGCCACACATCCGCCATCAGCATCTTGCAGGGCATATCAAAGGACATGGTCTTTCCTGTAGACATCAATGGATTACAGACTCAGAGTTCAATGAGAGCGGTAATTTGAGCATCTCCTGGAGAGGAAGACAGAAGCTCTTTAATTCCGTGGCAACAAGGGCAATGGGGCACACAGTGGACAAACCCTAACATTCTCTTAGTTACCACATATTTAGGAGGAGGGGCTAGGGACTCTTCTTGACCCACTGTGGGGTTTTTTGTAGCGTGTTAGAAAGTGAGTTTGTGCTGCAACTCTAAGTAACAGAGCAGGACTTATTTCCTCCCATTGAATCATTTTGTTAGCGACACAGATTTTGGAGCCAGAGACACCCCTCTGTTTGTTGAATCCAGAGTCTCAACCCAAAGACATTTTGGGATGAGATTCGAAGTTCCCTGATCAATATAAGGCAGTCAGCTGGAGCCTAAAATTCCCTCAATGGAGGCCCGATCCCCACTGTCCGCAGTGCATGAGCAGGGTACCTTGAGTTGGTTCTGTTCTCACGCCTCTCTTTCTGCCCCCTGAAAGAATCTCCACCAAGATAAGATATAGTGTCTTTGATCCAGAATGCTTACTTTGAATTTGTTTTATTCTCCCCAGGTTGACATTACAAAACCACCCTGTTCATGCAGATTCTAGTGTCCACCAGCCTCAGGACTGTAGATGTCTTACCGGAAGCATTGGAGGCTAAGGGTCTTGCTCTCCAATCCCACAATGCTCCTGTTCACAAAGGCACAGCTTTTGCATGTTATTCGTCTGTGGATCGGCTTTGGAGAGTGCATAGACTCCTGACCCGGGTGGATGGTGTCACAGTGTTCAGTTTTCCGGGCAGTAAGCCTGTTAGCTTCCGAGGGGACTCTGAAAATTGTCCTTACTGTTGAGAAATTGTAAGGATGAACTTAATAGTGTGTTCTTTATTTCCTTCTGGCACTTCTTACACTTGGAAATAAGACCATATCACCTTTTCTTCCTGCTCGCTTGGTATATTTCTGTTACCTTAACCAAAACCAAAACCAAAAAACAAACAAACAACAATAACAACAACAACCCCCCCCAAACAATAACATCATCATCAACAACAAAAAAATCCTCTGGCTTTCTCTGAGAATCCTCTTTGCAATATAGATAGACATGTAGGCGGAGAGAGTTGAAATTAATATTTCTAATCTGGGTCTAGTGCATCTTGTGTAAAAATATTGAAGTGTTGATGAGAAGGCCCTGAGATGAATTTTAATTAGCAAAAATAGGTAAAATGGCTGAATAAAAGCTTTCAGCATGTAGACAGGAAAGAGTAATTTTCCCCAAAGAAGGGTCTACTGTGCTTAAGAATGAGACAGAAAGAGTGATGAGCAAGAAATCTTTAGTTTTGGATGACTTGCAAGGTACCCCTGGGTGAACAGCCAGGACATGACTAGAGAGCCTGTCAGAAAGGAAGGTGGGGGTGGTCCCAGCTTTCACCCCAAACCTGGGCAATCAGAATCCGTGTTTACAGGACGAGCCTGAGGGGCTGATATGCAGGCAAAACTAGGGAGTCATTATACTAGCCCAGAGGTTCTCACCCTTCCTCATGCCGCAAGCCTTCAATACAGTTCCCCATGCTGTGGTGACTCCAACCATAAAATTATTTTCCTTACTACTTCCTGACTAATTTTGCTACTGTTATGAATCACAATGTGTTTTCTGATCGTCTTAGGCGACCCCTGTGAGAGGGTCATTTGACAACCCCCAAAGCTGTTGGAACCTACAGGTTGAGAACATCTGTTCAAGCCCATGTGTACCAATTAACCTGTGTGGGGGTGCTGCTGTGAGGCTTTGCGAACGTCTCTTTTACCAACAACCTTTCACCCAGTGGTTTTAGTTTCTCAATGATGATTTAATCAATGTAATAAAGAAGAAAAAAGAATACCCCCCCCATCTCGTACTCTTCATATGGAAGCTCCCCACCCCGCTGTTCCTTTCTTTTGAGGGGCACTGTTGATTGCCGGCTGCTTTTTGCCCCCTTCATCTCTGAGCAATTCCTTGGTGTCTGACAAAGATGTCTCATCTTTGTGTTCACCTGTCCAAACCCGGATCCAGCTTTACTGTCCTGCCCACCACACATGGAAGTATTTCCCCCCACAGCCTTACCACACAGTGAATTGTCAAACTTATCGACTGGGGTGGCAGGTGGGGCAGAGGTATGTAATGGTGTTCATTGTAACACTTATTTATTAATGGGAATTTTTATGCATCTGGGTGTTTCACCTGCATGTATGTCTGTGTACCATGTGCATGCCTAGTGCCCACAGAGGCCAGAAGATGGCGTCAAATCCCCTGGGACTGGAGTTATAGACAGTTGTGCGGCACTGTGTGGTTGCTGGGAATTGAACCTGAGTCCTTTGGAAGAGCAGACCATGCTCTTAAGTGCTAAGCTGCCTCTTTCTCCAGCCCCTCTTGGAATTTTTATTTTTATTTTTTTTAATTCTGAAAAGTGGAATTGAATGTTAGCCATACACTTAGAGGTCATTGCATCTCTTTGTTGTTGTGAGCTGACTACTCCTACCTTTCGTGGTCACGTGGGCCTTTAACATGTGTTCTAAAAGTCATCAAGTTCTGTTTGTAACTTTCAAGTTAAGAAAAGACATCCAACAAGGTCCCTTTCGATCCTAAAAGCTTTTGAAAAGCCAGGGAAGGACAAGGACGGTGTTGTTGAAATGGAACAGCCTGAAAGACCATCTCATTAATCTGGAAAATAAGGATATAGCTGCAATTATACGCATGAAGTGTCTTGTCTGATGTTGTTAGGGACCTTGAGCGGAATGCTCTGGGTAGAAGATTCGCAACCCTGGCTGAGGGCAGTCCGTAACATCTTTATAACCATCTAATAATGACAGGAAGGCTGAAGTTGTCACAGGAAACTCAGATTGCTTTTCTGCTCATCATTTGCCTGAAATGAGGATCGGAGCGAAGTGGGGTTGCGGAACTACAGCCACAACTACAAAACATCACAGCCAGATGGGCGTCTTCACTCAGGTTTGTAGGGTTTTGTTTTTAAGTGAAGCAAGAAGAAAAATGAATGCAGCTAGCTCACCCACAAAGGAAGTTGGTCAAAGAAACGATGGGGGAAAAAATTTAAAGGACAAACAGCTCACCAGCTTCCCTGTCGACCTGAAAATCACCTAGAATAGTGGTTTTCAACCTGTGGGTTGCAACCCCTTTGGGGATTGAAGGACCCTTTCAAAAGGGGTCTCCTAAGACCATCAGAAAACACAGCTACTTACATTATGATTCATAACAAACTTACAAAATTCATAGCAAACTTACAGTCATGAAGTAGCAAGGAAAATAATTTTATGGTTGGAGGTCACCACAACATGAGGAACCGTATTAAGGGTCGCAGTGTTAGGAAGGATGAGTGCCATTGTTTTAGAAGAAGAAAGGAGAGAGAGGGAGAGAGCTGCATCTGTCATCCATAAGCCACTCATTCCTGGGCAGGAAGATAGAAGGAATCAACTACCCCATTAAGCTAGGAACTGCCTGAGAAATCACACTAAAAACGTGCTGGGTTGGAAATGGAAGGGATGGATGACTCTGGATCCATGTAGTGAATGCAAAATAGCTCCTTACCCCCATCTGCAGGAGATTCCCCAACCAAAGCAGAGGTCAGAAATGATGGCACATGATTACCACGTGGAGGTAAGCACAGATTATAGATGATGAGCTATTTGCCGGGTGTGGGAGGCCAGCTCCCACTTTTCAAGGGTTCTTATGGGGTGGGGAGAGGGATAAGAAAATTAGGTAGAAATTTAGCGAAGAGGAGAAAGACAGAGACACAGGACAGCTTTGGGAGGATGTGGGTCATTACCCAATAGCCTTTTTTATTTATTCAAGTGTCACGATATTTTATTTGTGCTGAAATGTGATATTTTATGTGTATGTTAATAAATAAAGTTTGCCTGGAGATCAGAGGTCATAGCGAGCCATAGACAGAAGTCAGGCAGTGGTAGCACACGCCCTTAATCTGATCACATGGCAGGCAGAGTCTCTGCGTGGTCAAGGACACAGCCAAGCGTGGTAACACATGCCTTGTACCAACCATAGAGACCTGGCGGTCTGTATAGACAGGCAGTGATGAGGAAGTCATGTGTCTGGGTTTAGAGCCAATGAGAAGGCAGAACAGGAAGGCAATAAGGGTGCAGATTAGACAGGAAGAAGCTCTCTCTTGGGAAGCTACAGCAAGGTGGTAAACTAAGGTTAGTCGGTGGCTATTCGCTATTTCTCTGATCTCTTCGGCTATTACCCCTGTATGTGGCTCTGTGTTTCTTATTTAATAAGACTGTTTAGCAATTCGTCTACATTCAAGAGGGCTTTTTATAACAATGCCAAGGGGTGAGGCAAAAGACCTCCCCCTTGCTAGATCAAAGCACACCACACAGCCAAGTGTAGACCCTTCCAAACACCCGGCAACCACACCCGTGGTCAAATCATCCCCTTATGCAGCCCTGCTGGGTAAAACAAGTTCAGATTCTCGGACCCTGAGTAGGTCCTCATTAGGAAACCTCTGTGGATCTCCACAGCCGGGTCTCCACAGCCAGGTCTCCACAGCCAGGTCTCCACAGCCAGGCCTCCACAGCCAGGCCTCGGTATTACAACAGAATCTGTTTAAGAGTAATATACAAAACCAGACCATTGAAGATGAAAAGCGAGGCAGGAGACTGTATATTCCTGAGTCAACTTGATTAAGATAGAACTTGTAAACAGTAAAATGCATGCATTGGAAAGCTTTTAACAATCTTCTACACCCCTTCTACCACCATTATTGACGTGCAGGATGTTTCCTTAATCTCTTAAATTTCCATATTTGCCTTTTCCCACTCTGGGGGTCAGGCAACTGCTGATCTGTGTTTATTTGGCATAGATGAATTCAAGCTTCCCTTCGTGGTTCACTAACTAGAATTATGCACCGTTGCACACTTTGCTCATCTTCTTTTGCTCTATGTAATGATTTGTGATCCTCTGCTCATGCCACCAATTAGTTCCCTTCCATTTAATTATTGTCCAGATGTATCACAGCTTGTTCATGTACTCATTCATGGGTTGACATGGGAGCTGTTCACAGTTTGGGTCTATTATGAGTGAAGTTGCTGTAGACATTTAGGTGTGAGTAACTACAGAATGGGTGTCCAGGGTGTTAGCTAGCCTTTGTCAGTGCTATGTCCAAGTACCCGACACGAACAACAGAAAGGACAGATTTATTTTGGCTCACAGTTTCGAAGGGTTCAGTTCTTGGCTGCTTGGCTGTGGGTGCTTGAGCAGGTCATCATGTGAGAGTGTGTGGTAGAGGAGCTCTCCACTGGTGATGGGTAGGAAGCAGAGA
This sequence comes from Peromyscus aztecus, assembly GCA_902168405.1. Lineage (NCBI taxonomy): Eukaryota > Metazoa > Chordata > Mammalia > Rodentia > Cricetidae > Peromyscus > Peromyscus aztecus. The sequence goes on along the minus strand of CABHPQ010161833.1, from coordinate 16,421 downwards.
GTGAGAGGATAAGTTACAGCCTTAGGACATGTCTCAAGTAACCTAACTCCTCCAGAGAGGCTTCACTTCCTAAATTTTTCAGTACTTTCCAAAATGGTGCCATCACCTGGGAGCAAGTATTCAATAACATTAGCTTGTGGGAGTCTTTTCACAATCAAACCGTAACATCTGTACCCTCACTCACACTTGGTGATGTTAGCCCTCGAATGCCAGATATTTTAATGGTTTCTAAGTTTGAGTTTCTGTGATAACATATCCCAAGTGACTGTTGGTCATGCTTTTTTTTTTAAATAAAAAATATCTGCTCATATTTACATTCATTTAAAAACTGTACTGTTTTATTGGGAGAGTTTATATATTCTTTATATATTCTTGGTTCAAGTACTTTATCATAGACATATAGTGTGAATAGTTTCTTCTCTTTTGCCTTGGATTTTCATCTGCTTAACTTTCCAAAGTGATTTTCATTTTAACAAAGCATGATTTTTTTCCTTTTTATACTTCATGTTTATTCTATCGTATTTAACAAATCTTTGCTGTACTAGCTATTTTAAGACTTTCATAATTTTAGCTTGTTCTCTTTTTGCTTCAGATATTTTGAATGTCTGCTTTGAGTGCATACATACTGAGAATTACTATGTTTTCTTGATGTAGTAGGTTCTTAACATCTTCCTCGTCTCTAACTATATTACCTGTCCTGAAATCTACTTTGATAGATGCTCATAGGTCTATGCCAGCTGAAACCATTAGTGGGTGGTGGACAGGTTTACGAGGCAGGAGAGGAATTTTTTTGCTGGTCTTCTTCCTCCTGTTCACTACTATCCTACATTCTAGTGTCTGGGACACTATGAAAAGATCAAACATAAGAATAATAGGAATAGAAGGGGAACAATCCCAGCTCAAAAACCAAGAAAATATATTTAACAAAATCACAGAAAAATTTCCTAACCCAGAGAAGGGCATGCCTATAAAAAAAAGTACAAGAAGCTTATAGAACACCAAATAGATTGGGTCAGAGAAGAAAATCCCCACATAATAATCAAAACACTAAACATGCAGAACAAAGAAAGAATATTAAGAACTGCAAGGGAAAAAGGCCAAGTAACATATAAAGGCAGATCTATCAGAATCACACTCAACTTATTAATGGAGATCCTAAAATCCAGAAGGGCCTGGACAGATGTGCTGCAGACTCTAAGAGACCACAGATGCCAGCCCAGACTACTACACCCTAAAAAACTTTCAATCACCATAGATGGAGAAAACAAGATATTTTATTTTACATATAAAATATTTTACAAAGTCAAATTTAAACATTATCTGTCCACAAATCTAGCCCTATGAAAGGTACTAGAAGGAAAAATCCAACCCAAGGATGTTAACTACACTCATGAAAACATAGGCAATAGATAACCTCACACCAGGCAAACCCAAAGAAGGGAAACACACACATACACACACACACACACACACACACACACACACACACACACACACACACCCCACACCCACTCCCACATGCTACCACCTGTAGATGAATTGATGAATTTCTAAATGGTCTTATTAAATAAAAAAAAAATAACATGGAGCCAGATATAGGAGTGAAAACCTGAGAGGTCAGGGAAATAGGGAAAGCCACAGCTAACCTTATCTCACCAACTCTGCAGCTTCCAAATGCGAGATACTTCCTGTCTACCCATGCCTATATGCCTTGCTGTTCTGCTATCTCATTTGCTTTCTCTCTGTCCAGCTACATCACTTCCTTTTCCTGCCCAGTTCTGTTACTTCTTGTCTGTCTGTACAGACCTCCAGACCTCTATGGTTAACTAGTGTTGGAATTTAAGGTGTGTGCCACCACACCTGGCTCTGTTTCCAGTGTGGCCTTGAACTCACATAGATCCAGACAGATCCCTGCTTGCCAAGTGATAGGATTAAAGGCGTGTGCTACTGTTGCCTGACTTCTTTGTTTACTTATAATGGCTGGTCTTTTTCCTCTGATCTCCAGGCAAGCTTTATTTATTAAAGCACAAATAAAATATCACCACATTTCAGCACAAATAAAATATTACCACAACCACCACCACCAAAAAATTAACAGGAATTAACCACCAGTGGTCATTAATATGTCTCAATACCAATGGACTCAATTCGCCAACAAAAAGACAGAGCCTCGAGAGGATTCTAGCAACGGGTTGGCCCCACCCATGAGGCTGGGTCAGGCAGGACTCAACCAAATGCAGCCGGGGGCCTCTACCCAGGTGGGGAAGTAGAAGAGAGAGAGAGGTGGAGTGGTTCATCAGCTAAGGAGAGATGTGGATCTGAAGAGGTGAGGGTGCTGAGGAACAGGTTGACATGAATGGCTTGCTTGCTACCTGAGTCCAAGGTGATGTCTGGGCCTGAACTATAGCCAAGAGCCAAGTCTTGGTGCGGGGCCCTGAAGCAGCTGAGGGCGCCTGAGAAGAGGTGTTTGGCTCCTGTCGACACTAAGGACCATCCTGTAGTCTGGGCCAACACCTGGGGCTGTGTTGGTGTCAATGGTCCATGCCAATCTGAGTGCCCTGCACTGCCACCTGGGCCATGGGGACATCCAGGCCCAGGCTGCTGCCAAGAACCATGTCTGGATCCATGGTCCTACCACAGCCAGGGGCCAGGTTGATGTCTAAGTGCCATTGTTGCTACCAAAGGTCACACATATGCCTGGGGTCTAGGATACAGCTTGTGTCCATGTTGGTGTCCAAGAGCTGTACTGTGGGACCATGCTGACTTGAGTGGCCAGCACTGTCACCTGGGGCCATGGTGTCATCCAGGCCAGGTCTGCTGCCAAGGGCCCTATCTGGGTTAGTGGTCCTACCACAACTGGGGTCTGCATTGATGTCTATGGCTCCAAAAACACTGAGGGCCATGCTGATACTGGGGGTCAGGGCCACTGCCTGAGGACATATTAGTGTCTGAAGGACATACTGCTATGGGGGCCATGTCAACCTGGTGGCCTGAAATGTCACCCAGGGCCATGGTGTTGACCAGGCCAGGGCTGCTACTGAAGGCCATGTCTGGGTCTGTGGCCCTGCTGCAGCCCAGGTCTGAGTTGACATTTGTAGCTCCGGATGCCACCCAGGGTCTAGTCAGCCACCTGAGACCAAGTTGGTGTCTGAGGTCCATGTCACTGCAGGGGCCATAATGATCTAGGGGGTCTGTACTGCCATCTGGGGCCATGGAGACATCTGGGCCCAGGCTGCTGCCTAGGGCCATGTTTAGCTCTGTGGTCCTGTAGCAGCCAGGGTCTGGATGATGTCCAAGGCTCTTGTCACCACTGAGGGTTCTGTGGATGCCCAGGGTCTAGTCAGCCACCCGAGACCATGCTGGTGTTTTAGGGCTATGCGGCTGCCAGGGTCATGCTGGGCAGGGTGGTCTGTGCTGCCACTAGGGCCATAGCAATGTCTAGGCCCGAGCTGCTGCTGAGGGCCATGTCTGGGTCCATGATCCTGCTGTAGCTGGGGTCTGTGCTGATGTTCACGGCCCATGTTACCACAAGGGATCATAAGAACCACAAAGTACTGAAATCCCAGGGTTGTGTTGAACTGGCCACTGGCCCTGGGATGGCTGGCTCTGCTCCTCACAGGATACTGAAGCAGGAGAGCTTCTCCCTCACCCCCCACACTCAGGAAAGGTGGCCCCACCCGGCATCATGGGCTTCCACCTCACCTGGGCAGCACACAGTTGATCCTGTTGGTGATGGTGCAGGAAAGCTCACCCCGAGGGCATGAGAGTAGGAGAGCTGACCTCCCGACCCCCCACTGTCATGTAGTGGCATGGGTGAGGAAAATGACCCCCCCACCTTGCTACCTGTGGCAAGCGAGAAGGGAGAGAGAGAGAGTGGGAGAACCAGCCCTGCCCCACGCCAGCTGCAGAACACAGGAGAGCGGAGCCTGCAACTCACCAGGACACCACCCTAGAGCTAACCCTGTTGTCAGGGGTGCAGGGGAGCCAGCCCTGAGGGTGTGAGAAAAGGAGGGCTGATCCAACCCCCCTGATATGCCCCCTACAACCATTGGGAGAGAGGACCCTGCACCTCACAAAACAGTGAAGCTGGCCCTGGTGGTGTGAGTGTGGGGACCTGGGGACCTGAGAGACGAACTGGCTGCATTGGGTGGGCTGGCTGAGGCAGTGCTGGAGAGAGAGAGAGAGAGAGAGAGAGAGAGAGAGAGAGAGAGAGAGAGAGAGAGAAAGCTGGCAGGCTGACCGGTCCAGCTGACACCCAGGCCCAGGACTAGGGCTGTGAGTTGGCTCACTCCAACACCTACCTCATCTATGAACTGTTAGAGCACAAGAAAGGGAAAAGCCTACAGGTCCAAAACTGCAGGATCTCCACGACAGAGGACAATGGCGGGAAGTCCAGGGGGAGCCCGGTGAGAGCTGGTGTGACAGAGGACGGAGGCCTGGAACCACACTGATGACTCGTGGCAATGAACACTTGTAAATGAAGATGAAAGGACTGAAGGGTGAAGTGTGTGTGTGGCTCACCACTCCACACCACAGCGTCCACAATGAGATTCTTTTTTTCCTTCCTCCCTTCCTCCCTTCCTCCCTCCCTCCCTCCCTCCCTCCC